>LAPY01000550.1:146077-168189 GCA_000970635.1 Eragrostis tef
AGAAGAGAAAGGGGGGGGGGGGGGGTGGGTGGGTGCTGGAAGTTGAAGACGACAAAAGAACTGGTCCGTTCGCGAAATGGCTTGAGCTGCGTCCTTTACGCGTCCATTTGGCACATCTCTGAGCATTATTTCTTAATGGCCCATGCGGCTGCCAACCATTGAGTGCTGGCTTCAATCCCTAAGACTACCTCTAACCGATAGTTCATTTTGAGATTTACACATGAAATGGGTTGTGAAAGGTGAAAAAACTGTCTCCAGCAGAGCACTCAATCGACAAACACATTTTTCGAGCCGGGGCTTGCTACCCACAAATGTACCTTGTAACCCTTCGCTTCCGACGTGGGCAAGAGGCAGGGTCCGCGGTGAGCAGGGGGCGCAGCAGCAGGGGAGGCCGAGCTGGCGACGGGGCCGTCGAGATCGGCGGAGGACTTGAGGGAGGCCTGACGGCAAGGGCCGAGCTATCGCGACAGGATGCGTGGCAGCGGGGGCAGGAGCTCGCGGCAGAGGGCGGCGAAGGGCTTGAGGGAGGAGGTGGGGCCCGTGATGGCGTGGGCATGAGTTGTTGCGGCGGTGGCAACAAGAGTACAACTGTAGAAAGATTGGCTAAAAACACAAATGAAAACAGGCTGGGTGTACATGAACCAGAACCAAAAAGGACTAAACAGTCATATCATTTCACATATATAGTTGATGATATGAATCCTTACGATTTCTTAATAATGTGAAAATTCAGACAAGATTTTTGCAATTAGCTTTTATGTATATCCTCATTGTTAACAAATTACTAGTTATATATGTTCGCCATAGGTAAATTTGAATACTGGATCCGCCACAATACTTGTAGCCGACCAAACGCAACAAGCTCGTTAGCTTCCTTCTTTGGATGCAACACTCATTGGTCAGCGTAGTATTGGTGTGTAATTTTGTGAAGTTTCCAAAAATTTCTCTATCGGGCTCATTGGTCAGCGTCCAATTTTGGTAAGTTTCCAACAAATTTCCCTATCGGGTCCAGGCTCCCACCCTTTTCTCGGACCCGGTAAGAAGCGATACAGCTGTACAGCACCCACGCACGCAACACGAGACGCCAAACCCCACCGGCCTCCTTGGCTTCTTTCGTAAGCCAAACCTCTTCCCCGCCCACCCCCTCCGCTCTTGCGCGCTCCACCCACACCCCAAATCCAGAGGAATCTTCTAGAACCAGAGTTTGCCCTCCCATGGCGGACTCCACGGCTCCACCCCGGGGCCCGGCGCAGACGAGGTGGAGCGCCGAGGCGGCCGCCCCCCCGCTGCTTCATCGGCGCCGTGTGGCTGAAGGCCGCCACCCACGCCGCCCTCGTCGCCGCGCGCTGGGCCTTCGGCGGGAACTCCCGCGCCGCGGCCGTCGCGAAGAAGTTCTCCACGGCGACCTTGTTCGCGTTGGCGCTGGTCGTCTACTTGGGCCTCCTGCTGCTGTCGCTGCGCCTTTGGATTGGGAGCCCCAAGGCTAACAAGGACGCAGAGGTAATGCTTCGCCGGTTCAACCCGTTTCCGTCTCATATCCCCAACTGGTTGCTGAAATTCGTTCTTAGCGACCATTTCTAAGCCTTTGGTTGTGCGAATTTGGTGGGATTTGGTGCTGCTGTCAGATTGGTGAGCGTGGTGGGGATGCCACGAGACCCTCGGCGCAGCGACGTCGTCCCGGGAGCACTGGCGCACGCACCCGTCGGAAGTCAATCTATGGGCCTGTGACTGAAGCGATCTACTACATGTCGGGCATCATCATGTGCGTGGGTTTGGTTATGCAATCGCTTGAGCAGGGGAAGACGTCTTGTATGGGCAGGATTGGCTACATGGCTGCTGACATTGGATGCTTCGTCAACGCTGTTGTCTTCTGCTCAATCATTACACCGAGACATGTGATCTTGCTCAAGGCGCGCTATGGCCGGATTTGCATTCCCATGTGATGCATGAATAGAGCAAGGTGTGTATCCACTCTTGTCTTCATAATAGCATCACCAGGCTGTTGATTTGGAAAGTTTGGTGAATCGCCTGTTCTATTTGTGGCTGCCTGATGAATTGCTAATCCCAGTTTTTGCCGAAATTGAAGTTAATTGAAGTCTTGTGTGCTGTGGCATCTACTTCATTTCTAGTCCATATGTCTGGTTTGGAAGTTTATAATGTACAGCTTCTATATCGAGCAAATTCATTCAACAAATATGAACCATGCAATTTATCAGTGGAAAACTTTGTTAATTGGGCCACGTACTGGTTCCCTGTATTGTTCATAGTAGTACTGAGTCTGAATTGTTGAAGTTATACATGCTGCGCCTTGTCAGCTGTCATCATCCATTGTCAATTGTCATTCATTTTTTGCATATCTCTTGCAGATACTTATTTGGCATCCATTTGATAGAATTTCTTAGTTCATAGGAAATATCTTTAGGGATGTTCCACTCTGCATAAGTGTCTGATACGGGGATCCTTGCTGCTTTGATGTGCAGCTTTATTTACATGAAAGATTGATGTTAATTTTTGCGGCAATTGAAGTTGATTAAAGACTTGTGTGCTGTGGCATCTACTTCATTTCTAGTTCATATTTCTGGTGTGGAAGTTTTGTAAAAATACCGAGCAAGTTCAGTTAGCAGATATGAACCATGCTATTTATTGATGGAAAACTTTTTTTAATGGGTCTCCGTACTATTTCTGTGTCCTGTTCATAGTAGTACTGCATCTGAAACTCTGAATTGTTGAGGTTATACATGCTAAGTGTTGTCAGCTGTCATCATTCAGTTTTGCATATCTCTAACTGATACTTATTTGATATCCAATTGATTGAATCTCTTAGTTCATATGAAATCTCTTTTGGTCTGATACGAGGATCCTGAAGCTATGGATTTTATTGCTGCTAGATTTTGCTGCTTTGATGTACAGCTTTGATGGCTTGAGGTGCTTGGTTAATTATCCGGTTTCTTTTATATTGCACTATTGTAGTACCAGTGGTTGGTATAGTTATTGTTGTGAGCCGATGCTCTCTTCTGGGACATGCTTGAGTCGTTGATCAGAGTAATACATTACTCAAACTGGTTGGTTAATTATATACCACATTGCTAGATATTGCCTCTTTGAAGTGGATACTATTGTCATATATTGACTATTGTGCCTTATTTTGTTTTGAAGATGGAACCAGTTTTTGTATATATGAAGTCTAATTCGGTGCCAAAGTTTACAATGTTGTAGGTTATCCTAGACAAGTTCATGCTCAATCAAGCCGGTTTGTTTACAATGTAGAGTTGGGCCGCATTAGCTGTGGTTAATTAGCAGCTGCTTTTCATTTCTATTGATTAGCAACACTTTCAGCTTCTCCTGTGGGTTAATTTTTCCTTTATTTTGTTAAGAATCACATTTTAAATTTTGACCAAAACATATGAGCTCAGGTTAGTCTATGTGACCCAAACTCATTTTTAATGGCTTCGGAAGCTCCTGTTTTCCTTCTCTAGTCTATGTGAACTATGTCCACTTTAATATAGATAATTCAAACATCTAGGCCTCAAGTACGATCAGAAATGAACTAATAAATGTTACACAAAGATGCACGGTTAGATGTTACGTTCCAATCCTACCACACCTCTTTTACAAATAGTGCTCAGATATCCTTAGACCTTAACCTTTTTTTTTTTGGGTGTGTGCAGCAGTTTGCTTGTATTATAGTAACTATTCATTCGGTAGTCCTTGCAAGGTCATTTCTTTTTGTCGCACTCTAAGAACTTGGGTTCACACTCTTCACTTTACTTCATTCCTTGATTTCATGTTTTTAGCAACGTGCACTGTACTAGTGCTGTGTTCTGAGCCTTCCTTCTAATTGCACGATTGGAATATTCTACTCACAGTTGTCTACCACAATGTCAGGTTTTGGGGAGATCAGTAACTGTCCAACAGGAGGCTAGGCTTGGTCGACCTTGCAAGTGAGATAATAACACAACTGCGAGTGTTTGGAGGAACATATTATTATTATTACTACTACTACTTTTAGGTCACGGTTCTAAGCTTATTGATACATGGCTATTAAAACGAAGCCTGAATGCTTAGATGAGTAGTCCTTGAAACTGTAATATTGATTATGAACTGATAGTTTCTTCAATTGTGTAAGAGAAGTGGCCAAGTCCTTTGTCACACTGCCTGTATATAGATGACGCAGCTATGTGATACATATTACCTGTTCAAGTGGCATATTATTCTTGTGTTCTATGTATCGATCATACATGTCAGTCTGGATCGCCTGCTATGACAACACGTAGCCCTCAACTTTCCTACATATGTTTCCTGAAAAATAGGCCGGTCATGTGGGTAGGTAGTAAATTGTGAATATTTAGTCTACTCTAAATGATAGGTGAAAGCAAAACACGCTAAACTCCTTCCAAATTGTTTGTTTTGCTCGAGTCTGTTGCAGGTATGTTACACATTAAGCACCAGAACAGTCCAGGAGATGATCAGAGAGAGTTCATCTCGTTCTCCTTTGTTTCCTTTTTTTTTTCTAGGCATTCTGTGTGTCCTATCGGCCTTTTGAAGAACTTGCATTCTCGGGCAAAATTCCATCTAGTAATACGTCCATTGAATTGCGATACATGTCAGGTGCTTGACCAGAGAGGAGTGGGCGAGCTGATTAGGTTTGCTACAAAGAGAGGGAACGCAAAACTAGGCCAACCTTGAAGGTTAGTCTCACACTTGTACGCACTGCCTTCTCATAAAGTTCATTGTTTGATCGGTTGTTTGGTGTTGCTTTTGAACAGGTGGGCATTTGTGGCGAACATGGAGGCGAGCCTTCGTCAGTTGCTTTCTTGGCGAAAATTAACCGGTCTGAATTACGGTTCTTGCTCACCTTTCAGGTTAGTTGAGCCATGAAGTGACGATCGGAATCTTAGAGCAATACTATTAATTTCACGGTTGTTTTAATGATTTTTCAGTTGTTAACTGTTTGATATGTACCTCTTTTGCAGGGTCCCGATCGCTAGGCTAGCTGCAGCCTAGGGGCTCGTCTGAGGTCATTACCTCATCAGCAACCGGATCGCCTGCCGTTGGTGAATCTGGTGAAGATTTTTAATACAGAGCCATGGATCCGTGGAAACTCGTACGTGCTGCCTGACAAAGGCTAATGTATGTAGTTGCGTTGGTGCATGTAGGCCTTCATGGCTGGTTTTCTGCATATTTCCTGAACTACCATGGTAATCTAGTGTACCAAACAGCGATGACGACGAAGAGAGTTTTCATTACTTCTTTTGGTATACCACATTACCTGTGATGTCAATTGAAGACAGTGGCGGAGCTAGAGCTTGACGAAGGGGGGTGCGGCGCTGTTAATTTAGACTGTTTGTTCTTTGATTTCTTGGCCTATGGGTGCATATTAACGAGCTGAGAGGGTGCGGATATGGTGAATACATGGGTGATAACACTGAAATTCTCTTGAGGAGTGGGTGCGTCCCTGATTGAAGAGTTTTCATTTCTTCTTCTGGTCTGTGATTTCTTGTTCAAGTTCTCTCGAAAAATGTAGCATATGTCCATCCAAATGCATATATATTGTCTGCCAAGGTGGATAAGCATTAATATGCACCTGAAGCGTTAGAACATGAATAACTTGGCACCTTGCCACTTGTCACTCTGACCCGCTTGAATGCTTGGTGCAGTGCTTAAAAGCACGAAGAATGTAGTCTCTTAAATCATTATCTGATGCAGGTGGGGAAATATACATCCATCAGATATTCTCACATATGTAATCACCTCCTGATTCCTGAGTCACTCGGTCGCCAACAAACTTCGAATACTGCTTGAAGAAAGATAGATGGCATTTAATCTGATGTCTTGAGAGTCTGAGACTTGAGTAGGGATGCCAATGAATATCCGATACCCGATATTCGATGGGTAAGTACCCTATTTCGAGGCAGGTATGAGACTATTTTGTAATGAAAAAGGGTAAAGACCACACCCATCGGGTATCACGGGTTTCGGTATAGCTAGGCAGTCAGGACCGTACTACTCCCACTCGCAAATCTATGCTTGATTTGTTGATTTGTATTTTTTGCGTGTAGTTTGAATGGTCTGTTAGCTCTACAAATGTTCTAGCTGAAACTTTTAAACTATTGAGGGCAGGTACAATGGTGCTGTCTCATACATGACACGTAATTAAGACGATTTACAAGACAACACATACAATGTATGATTGTTTTAGTTGTCTCGTAGTAATTTCATCTTCTCTTAATTTATGTATGAAAAAAGAAATGTTTATGAGTTGTATGGCGACTACAACTCGTACAATGTTGTGTAAGCCGTCTTATACTCTTAAATTCCTCGTAGTAATTTCATCTTCTTTTAATTTATAGATGAGAAAAAGAATGTTTATTGAGTTGTATGACAACTACAACTCGTACAATGATGCGTAAGCCGTCTCATACTCTTAAATTTTAGCGTTTGAGGTGGTTGCCTCACGAAACAACCGCCTATTTCCTTTTTCTCCTTTTCTCTCTTTCACCTCATCAAAAATCCTATGTGACGTTGCATGAGACGGGCTACGAGACTGCCTACGTGTAGTGTTGTATCTGCTCTGAGGTATTGATGGGTGTTACCAGCGGGGTTGTATTTTTGGCATGTAGTTTGAATGGTTTGCTCTATGCATGTTCTAGATTGATATGAGACTTTATTTATATATGTTTGTGCTAGCTGAACTTGTAAACTATTAAGGTATTGATAATCTGTTCAAATTTTGGTGGGTGTTAACCGCAGGTACCCGTTACCTGGAGAGGGGGGAGAGGGGCGGTATGGGACTGGATTCCCACCCGAGAACGGATATGGGTATGGGGGTAGTATAACTTTTCCTTGTTGGATATGAGTTTGGGCATGCAAAACACGTGAGTTTTGACCATTTAGAAAATAGTGGCGATAGTTTGCCAATATTGCCGCGATTTTATTTTTGTTGTGATAATAGTAAGCGTGGCAATATGACATAATGCGACGAAACACTATGTGTGGCACTAGCGTCTATCGCCACCGAACTCTAGATCAGTAAAGATCAGTAAAGCCTCGACAACCTATGCTTAGGGTTTGCTCGAAAGCCACGACTAGACAGACTCATCTTATCAACTTACATGTAGCTACGCTATGTGCATCCTTGTTTGCCTCACATTGCATCTGAACCCTCTTGCGTTTTGACTCTGAGAGTAGAAAGCTTTTATATCAGTCCTTCCACACTATATCTAGATCATAACGATCACCTTTCTGAAGGTCTAGAAACTCAACCACTCTTAGGATGCTTGTGGAAGAAAAAGTTAGGGGTTCATATATATTAAACATGACGTTGCATATGATAGATTTAACGTGAAAGATTCATGAGATCAGATCAAATAATGATGAAAGAAAAGTGTGGAGATCATGAAAACCCTAATGTTACGGCCTACTCCCTTTGTTTCCTAGGCCAATCCGAACAGGAAAAAGAAAAAAAAAAGGAGAGCCAATTTTATGATACGGAAAAGGAATTTTTATGATACGGAAAAGGAATGTTTTTTTTAGCGTTCAAAGGGCCAGAAGATCCGAGCCAACGGAAAAACGTGAAAATTTTTTTTTACGGAAAAGGAATGTTCCACGGAATATCCGAGCCTCCTAGGAGCAAAACGCGAAAACCCCTCCGCCGCCGTCTTATCACCCGGCCAGACGACCACGATCGCTTCTCAGATCCAAACGCTCCCAAATAATCGCCCACCAGCGCGCATCGACGCCGTCGCCGGTGGCCCCTGTCAGCCACCTCGCCGTCGACATGGTTTCCTCGCCGGCGCCCAGTTCGCCCCCCTCCACCGTCCCCCAGGTCTGCTCCTACCCCAAACCGATTCGATTAATCTGTGCCGCGGCTTTCATTTCTGCCCCCGATCTGTTTGAGCCGTGTTCTTGCGGCCGGGTGGGCCGTTGGTGTCGGCTGCATCATGGTCAGGCGTTGCATTGATTCGTCATACGGTGATTCTCGTAGCGATTTGGGTTTGGTGGGTCGCGTGCTCGTGATCGTAGTAGGCACAGTCGTGTCCTGAACTCACAGATGCGTACGATGTAGGATGCGTTATCAGTAACAACACAATCTTTACTGATCTAGGGTTCGGTCGATTAGTGCATCGGTTCTTCTGCCAGGGTACAATTTGGTGAAACAAAACTATAATCATACGCAATGTTTGTTCCAACAGCAACCCAAAAATGCTAGATGAAGGACTTCATAACCAAAAATAAATGTTACTTTTGGTTACAGTTTTATCAGGTGATACTGCTAGAGTCTGGCTTCAACGACTTAACATACCTATTAGGTTGAATTTACTGCAGAAATTAAAGCTGTTCGGTCTGTATTGGTGTATATGGCATCTGCAAACGTTTAAGACTATGTGTCAGTCACATTAAAAAAAAAAGACTATGTGTCAGTTACAAGGGGGCTTAGGTATGCAGGTATGCTATTCTTTGGATTGAGTCCTGTAACCAAGCCATACGTCGGATATAGCATTTTGGCATTTCTTTTTGAAAAAGATTTATCATTATATAAGTTCTACAACCATGCCGCATCGCTACCTATGGAACAATAGTGTCCTATTGAAAGTAGTGGCACTATACAGCCAAAGAATTACCTTTTAAGCTCTGCTGACAGCAACAATATAGTTTAGCGAATCGCTGTGGCCAGATAACTTTAAACAAAAATGTCTGTTTTTGATGCCGCTGTCTATCCACCTAAAGACACAACTGTTACCATGAAGTTAATTAAGTTCCCTTTTGCAGATACATCAGTTTCTTAGTATTTGCCTCTCTTTCACCTCCATAATTGAGGATGCACTCTTTGATTATTTGAGGTGTGATTAAGTTGCATTTTTTTTGCATTTTTATACACTGTTCATGTACAAATAGGAGTAGGGAGAGCGGAGCACATTAGGGGTGGGGGGCAGAACAATGGACAACTTGGTACTCCATTGTATGATCTATTTTAAAGCTATTTGTAGTTTTATACTTCACTATTGTTTATGAAGCTATTTTAGGTCTTTTCTGTGTATACCTTCATAAGAAAATGGAAACACTACCGGAAGCCTCATCTTTGCCGAGTGCCCAAAGCACCCGACAAAGACCAAAATACACCCGACAAAAGATTTGCCGGGTGTAACCCTCGGCAAACAACACACGGTATACTTTGATCGGCAAATATTGTGTTTGCCGAGTGTTTTTTTGGCATCGGCAAAGATTGTGTTTGCCGAGTGTATTTATTTTGCCGAGTGTTTTTCTATACACTCGGCAAAGATGTTTTTTACAGAGTGTCCGAAAAAATACGCTCGGCAATGTCTCAAGCACTCGGCAAATATGGGATTTCCTGTAGTGAAAGAAGTGTGAAACTTCACATTTGCATGGAAGTATGCAGAAATTGCTATGAACATTATTCACTTTAGTGGAAATATTCCCTCTTGTCATGCTGGCAAATTTCATTGTGCATTGTGATATGAACATGATTAAACTATTCTTGTTTTATGCACTACCATGTTTTAAATTTCAGTTCAGATATATTTTATATACCTTCCCTGGTATGATCTAAAAGAATGTAACAAATATCTTTTGATTTGACAGAAAAATGAGGTTCCACCAAGGATTCCATTGGCTTGTATGCAGTCCAGTGCTGTGACTGTTACAAGTGGCGCACCATTCCTAAAGAAGAATTTGAAACAATTCGTGAGAACTTTACTGAGGATCCATGGTCCTGTAGCAAAAGGCCAGACTGCTCTTGTAACGAGCCTGCTGACATTGAATATGACAATAGCCGCGTGTGGGTTATCGACACGCCCAACATACCAAAGCCTCCGCAAGATACCGAGAGGCTAGTGATTATGGGGCGTGACTCAAAAAAATGGATGCCTACTATGTTATGCCAAACGGGAAGCATGCAAGGTGTGATGGGGATGTGGAAACGTTTCTGGAGGTGTATCCGGAGTACAAAGACCACATATCAGTTTCAAGCTTCAACTTTGCAACACCTGAGATAGTTGAGGAGACTGTTTGTCACAACTCCGCATGGAAGGCTGACAAGACCAAGAAGCAGGGCAAGGCAGATGCTCCGGGTGCAAAACTGTAATCAAATCTACCTTAAGTATTTAGGCGATACAGCTCAGGATCGTGATTATTTCTGATCCAATCTACCTTAAGTATGTTTTATGGCTATGAACTTTGCTTGACATACTCTGGTACAACCTGGTTATCCTGGATAAATTGATAAATGGTTGATAAGTGCTGTCTGACTATAACTATTTCCCTAAGTAACTGGTTGAGTTACAGATCTTTTAGATATTTGCTTCCATTTCCTGCTTTCTTCAGCTCACAACTATATGCATGAACTTCCAATTAGCTAGCAGGTATATCAATGTTGTCCTAGGGCATTCCTACCAAAGGTATAATTTCATGCCATTCAATTTCATACAGTACGACACTCATTTGATGCATTGATTATCCCGAAACTTCCATATGACGAAGCACCTGACGCCGACGTTACACATTATTGCACGGACGGCGCGATCGGAAAAAAAAATCGGCTGGCGTGTGTGTTACACACACCTTGCAAAGCTAGCTGCTCGTGGTGAGCGTGCTTGGTTTGGGAGGGGACTTACCAGGCTCTGTGACTGATGTGTCCAGGAATTTTTTATTTAAATAATATAATTTTTTTGTTGAAAATTACAAAAATAATACCGAAAATGAAGAAATTTCAAAAATAATACTCAATCATGCGTTGGTTGCACGAAAATCTAGCTAGTAGTAGTATGTTGGTTGCACGAAAATTGAGTTGTAGTACGTTGGTCACACGACTACTCTATTTTTGTGTGTTGGGCGCACGACTATATGTTTGAACATACAAAATTTATATTAAAATATAATAGTAGCATGTTCAACGCACGAAAACTCCTTAATTAATTTTTTTCATGCATGCATTTTTTGTTTTTTATTTGTTTTGGGTGAATGGCCAATATTGTGTGGTTTGTAAGGTTTTGATACGATGAGTATTGCAATTAAATTTTTTTGATTGAATTGGCATATCATGTTTAGAAGACAATTGCAATGTTAATAAGTATTCACGTAACAAAACCTTACAAACCACACAATATTGTCTATCCACCCAAAACAAATGGGAAACAAAAAATGCATGTATCAAAAGAAAAATAATTAAGGAGTTTTTGTGTGTTGAACGTGCTACTACTATATTTTAATATAAATTCTGTGTGTTCAAACATGTAGTCGTGCGCCCAACACACGAAAATAGAGTAGTCATGCGACCAACGTACTACTACTCAATTTTCGTGCAACCAACGTACTACTACTAGGTTTTCATGCAACTAAAAATTTGAGTCAACTCAAAGATTTTAAATAAAATTCCAAAAGGTATCAGAGCTAGACTCTACTGATTGTTTAATAAAACTCCACATTCATTAAATTGCAGAAAGATGAGGCGTTGTGATCAAGAATAACAGAGTAGTCAGTTGACAAATGGCCAGCACACAAGTCTGAGGCTCGCAGACAGAAATGTGCTGATGTGCCAGTACCCCAAAGCTACTGTGGGGTCCCAGTTCCCGTTTGGGACTGGACACATGAATTTTTTATTTAAATAATACTTTTATTATTAAGAATTACAAAAATAATACCGGAAATGAAGAAATTTCAGAAATAATACTCAATCGTACGTTGGTTGCACGAAAACCTAGTAGTAGTACGTTGGTTGCACGAAAATTGAGTAGTAGTACGTTGGTCGCATGACTACTCTATTTTCGTGTGTTGGGCGCACGACTACATGTTTGAACACACAGAATTTATATTAAAATATAGTAGTAGCACGTTCAACACACAAAAACTCCTTAATTATTTTTCTTTTGATACATGCATTTTTTGTTTCCCATTTGTTTTGGGTGGATAGACAGTATTGTGTGGTTTGTAAGGTTTTGTTACGTGAATACTTATTAACATTGCAATTGTCTTCTAAACATGATATGCCAACTCAATCAGTCTTAAAAAACTTTAATTGCATTACTCATCATATCAAAACCTTACAAACCACACAATATTGGCCATCCACCCAAAACAAATGAGAAACAAAAAATGCATGCATGAAAAAAATTAATTAAGGAATTTTCGTATGTTCAAACATATAGTCGTGCGCCCAACACACGAAAATAGAGTAGTCATGCGACCAACGTACTACTACTCAATTTTCGTGCAACCAACATACTATTACTAGGTTTTCATGCAACTAACGTACGATTGAGTATTATTTCTGAAATTTCTTCATTTCCGGTATTATTTTTGTAATTCTTAATAATAAAAGTATTATTTAAATAAAAAATTCATGTGTCCAGTCCCAAACGGGAACTGGGACCCCACAGTAGCTTTGGGGTACTGGCACATCAGCACATTTCTGTCTGCGAGCCTCAGACTTGTGTGCTGGCCATCTGTCAACTGACTAACTCTGTTATTCTTGATCACAACGCCTCATCTTTCTGCAATTTAATGAATGGGGAGTTATATTAAACAATCAGTAGAGTCTAGATCCCATGCCTTTTGGAATTTTATTTGAAATCTTTGAATTGACTAAATTTGTATTCTTACAATACACATGTCATTGATTTTTTATTACAACAAACACTATTGAAGTTCATAAAGCATACTTGCAATAAGAATTGATGACACAGAATACAACATTATGCATGTCTCTCCAAGTTTTTTTTTGGTCCCAGATGTGGCTGTAGATGTTTTCTTTTTCCTCTCTTTGTGAGGTACGTGGTAGTAGATGTTAACAACGTAGTTCTCAGTCCATGCTATGTGATGCTTACGCGGGAGGAAATTAACTAATCGTGCACACTTGAGAAATTCTTCTGAATTAGGATTGAAGTGCAATACATCAGCAATTTATGAAAGAGTAAAATGGTGAAGAACAAGTTCATAAGCTGCCTATTACTTAACAATACAAGCTGGTGTGCTGAAATGTAAAATCGCATCGCACTATCTATCAAGGTGATTTGAGACGTTGGCGTACATCACAGCAAAGCTGGTGTGCAGCAACTTCCAACCTAGCTTTTTGATCCTGTTCAGTGTCACTGGCAGTGACGGAGGCGAGCACGGCGTGCAGTGGCCACTGACACGTGGGGTCAGGCCCACTGGTTAGTGACCACAGTTAACGTCAGGGGATCCTGGCTCGGCGGAGGCAGAGGGGCCTGCCCCCCCTCCCCCCCCATGGTAGCTGCCCTTGCCTTGTTTACATGAGAAACTACCCTATAATTCATGGGAAAAATAGATTTTGCCCCCCTCATGCTTCAATTACACTACTTGGCCCCCCTCATGCCTATTTTCTGGCTCCGCCCCGCGTAGCACAATATCAATCTGCCACATGTGGAGAACAAAGATCGGGACATGGATTCCCTTCAAAAAAGATGGGGACATGGATATAGCAGCAGATGCTGACTTCTCAGCTGGATCTATCGATCTCACATGGGAAAACGAGGCTCGTCTGCCAGTCACTGCTTACATGATCATGGCGCGTACGATCGAATAAGGCAGGTTGCTCCATTCACGTCTGAATATATCAATCAATCCGTGCCGCATTGTATTCGTGTTGGATACGCACAAACTACGCTACCACGAATTAGCAGGTTGCCATCGATCGCCATCGGGAGGTCGATTAGAGACCGTGTCCAACCTTTCTACTCCAACATTGCATCATCCCTTAGGATGGACACGCGCGGTACATCACTCATTTCCCATCGTAAGCTTGTGGTCACGGCACCATGATATGTTTGGTTCCACACCGCACGTCGGCGTCAATCATTGCTGCAGAAAAGGAAGGTGCATGGCTTGCCGTGAGTACAATGCCGGGAAATTAAAATGGCTGGAGAGACTCGTCCGGCTAGCGTCGTAATTGATCCACCAAGGAGCGAGCTTCAGGGGCGGCGCAAGTTGCACGACAACCAGTGAAGCAGGCGCGGCATGCTCAGGTAGAGCACCGGGACGACGCTGTCGCAGAGTGGTGAACACAGCGGTATTCAACAGGCAGCAAGGTTGCGTGTAGGTCGTCCGAGATATAGAAGATCAGGTGCTGTGAAAGGACCGATCGAGCTGGAGGTGATCGAGAAGGCTAGTGCAGAGTTTGGAGGGAAGCTCGCCACGGAACTAGTACATCAAAAGAGTCCAAAGTGATTGAAAATAATTCATCTATATGTGTGCTAAAAATAGGAAGGCCACGCCTGACACGCCACCACAACATCATCTGATCTTTCACACTTTACAACCACCATGATCCCAATTAACACCAACTTCCATTCCATGGAATAATGGACGACCCCATTAGTCCGTCGTCTCGTTTGCTTGCTGCCAGCATCCATCACGTCTCTCACCATCACGAACTAACTTTCCTACGTCCTTTCCTAAACAAAATCAAGCTGGCACGCACGACGCGAGTCCATACATAAAGCCACACGGCATCCTCGTCTTCCTCCTCCGCACGCCCAAGCTCACCATTCCAACCCTGTTAGCTCCTCACACTCCGCGAGAAAACCTTCCTCGGCGCTTCCATGGCGATGGCGGACATCGAGGCGGCGCCGGCGAGGAGGAGGTCGGCCGCGGCGAGGGCGGCGTGGGCCCTGAGCCGGTTCCTCTCGGTGGGCTCGCACGTGGCCCTCATGTTCCTCCTCTCCGCGACCTTCATGTGCGGCGTCGCCAACGCCATGCGCATGGCCGCGCGCATCGCCAGCGGCGAGGGCTCCGTCTGGTGGGTCATGGTGGGTACTACTTGAACATCAACATCGTCGCGCTCTGCCTGTTCTTCGCTGTGACCTTCGTCTTCGCCATGGCGCTGCTCCTCCACTGCTTCGTCATGGTCCAGCTGCTGCGCCGGCGCTGGAGTCACAAAGGCCGCCGAGAGGTATATAATAGTATAAGGATTTGCTGTTAATTCTTCACTTCGATCTAGCTTCCTCCCGGCCTCCATGTCATCACATTCTGGGTTAATTAATTCGATTGTTGTTCAGATTTTTGCTTCAGCTTGGAAGATAAGCCAGCTTCAACATGATCAAGAGGAGGGAGCAGCAGCTGGAGCAGAAGAAGAAGAAGAAGAAGAAGAAGAAGAAGAAGAAGAAGAAGAAGAAGAAGAAGAAGAAGAAGGCCGTCTGGATGGAGTCAGCTGTCGTGCTGCCCACTAGCCTCATGTGCATGGCCGTGGGTTATCTGCTGACGGTGATCGTTGCGCCAGCAAGGGGGTCCTGGAAAGAGCTCCTTGGTTCTGCGCTCATCGATGCCGGCTTCCTCCTCGTCTCTCTCACCTACAGCTACGTCCTGTTTCCAACCGTTATTCTTGCAAAAATCATTGGTGGCTGGGAAAAGGTGCGCAAGACCAGCGCTCTGCTCACGTCTCTCTACCTTGACGGCCGTTAAGGTATGTATGCCCCAAATGAAATTTGCTCCCTACTATTTCACCAGCATCTTTGTGTTTTCTGATGCTTCAGATTGCTAACTCTTTCTAGTAGGCAAATTAACTGCAGTATGCATATATATGTTGAATCTTCTAAAGAATGGAAAGATTAGGTGCAACTAATAATAGGATTTAGATATTAGATTCGCTGCGTTAGATACAGTTATTGATTTCATTTATTTTCCTTGGGCGCTTTGATTTCTTATAGTTCCTACTCCGGTTCCACTTTTAGTTTTCTTAGTGGATCTGTGCAAGACAACGTGGTCACAGTGGCCGGCATCACATCTAGTTGCTATTTCTGGGGCCTGGGTTCTTTGGGATATGTGCTAGTGCCATTGCTTAGAGTTACACCAATTAATTATGTTATTGAAACCGTTTAGCTGCTTTTGTTTGATATCTTACCCCATTGTCCACTGTTAATAGTAACAGTGGAAAACTGTCTAGTTGCCTTTTGTTTGGACTGAAAATATCCCCTAGGGATTCCTCTAATCCAGAGCTAAGCTATTGTACTTATCTGTTTATGGCATACTGTTTTCAATATTTCGCTAACCAAAAAAACTTTATTTTGTTTTGGTGAGTAAATTGGCATCTGAGTCAATTGACTTCCCCTGCTATTCGGTTCCTAAAATAGTACCAGTGGTTGGTATACTCGTTATTGTGAGCAGTTGCTCTTCTGGGACATGCTTGAGTCGTTGCTGTGAGTAATACATTATTTAAACTGATTGGTTAATTATATACCGCATTGCTAGATATTGCCTCTTTGAAGTGGATATTATTGTCATATATTGATTATTGTGCCTTACATTGCTTTGAAGATGGAACGAATTGTTGTATGAAGTCTAATTCGGTGCCAAATGTTGTAGAGGTTATCCCTAGCTAAGTTCATGCCCAATCTAGCTGGTTTGTTTACAACGTAGCGTTGGGCCGCATTAGCTCCAGTTACCTGCGGATTTTCATTTTTACTCATTAATTAGCATAACTTCCAGGTTATCCTGTTGGTTAATTTTTCCTTTATTTGTTAAGAATTGCACATTTTTAATTTTCACCCAAACATATATGAGCTCAGGTTACTAAAGAGTGGTTTTGGATGCTCCATTTTCCTTCTCTAGCCTAAGTGAACTATGTGCACTTTAATATAGATATTAAAACATCTAGGCTTCAAGTACGATCAGAAATGAACTAATAAATGTTATACAAAGATGCACAGTAAGATGTTATATATGTTCCAGTCCTATAACACGTCTTTTACAAATAGTGCTCAAATATATCCTTAGACCTTAAATGTTTTTTTGTGCCCAGCAGTTTGCTTGTATATTTTAACTATTCATTCAGTCCTTGCAAGGTCACTTTGTTTTTATCGTACTATAGGATGTAAACTTGGGTTCACACTCTTTTCGTTTACTTGGTCCCCTTGATGTCATGATTTTAGCAAAGTGCACTGTACTAGTGCTGTGTTTTGAGCCTTCCTTCTAATTGCACGCTCTGAATATTCTACTGATCACAGTTGTCTCCCACAATTTCAGGTTTTGGTGGGATCAGTAACCATATCCCACAGGAGGCTAGGCTTGGTCGTCGTTGCAAGTGAGATGATAACACAACTGCGAGTGTTTGGAGGAACATATTATTACTACTATTAAGTCACGATTCGGACCTTACTGATATGACTCTTAAAACGAAGCCTGAATGCTTAGACAAGTAGTCCTTGAACTGCTGATAGTTTCAAGTGTGTAACAGAAGTGGCCATGTCCCCTTTGTCACACTGCCAGTACATATATAGACGATGCAGCTATGTGATACATATTACCTGTTCAAGTGGCATATTATTTGGTAGTCATTTCTCTTCTGTTTTATCGATCAATCAAACATGTCGATCAGTCTGAATCGCCTACTATGACAACACGTAGCCTTCAACTTTCCTGGATACGTTTCCTGAAAAAAAGACCATTTATGTGGGTCGGTTGTAAACTATGAATATGTAGTCTACTCTAAATGATAGGTGAAAGCAAAACACGCTAAACTCCCTTCCAAAATTGTTGCCTTTGCTCGAGTTTGTTGCAGATATGTAAGCACCAGAACAGTCCAGGAGATGCTCGTATAGAATTAAGTAGATACCCACACAACCTAACTTCCCCGTGTATGTATCCATCTCGATCAACCTTACTAACAAAAGAATGACTTCACACATGCACTGTAATTACTTTTGATGACCCTTGTCGAGCATGCCATTGCCACTGGCCATTGAAGGATGAAACACACTTGTCTATTTTACACGTACCATAACACCAGAATAGCCCAAGGGAGAAGATGATCGATTTAAGCCGCAGATCACAGACTTATTGGTGCCACCCGGAAATTGCCAGATTCGTCAACCAAGACACACAAAGGTAGTTCATATGAGAGAAAGTCATTCATTCACACACAGAAAATAAGAAGGCCACACCTAACATGCTATCATCAAAAAAGGAAAAACTTCCATATCCTTAATAGAATACCAAGACAAATGACACTTCAAGTGAGAGGAAACAAATCATTAATAGTAAGAGGTAAAAACAGGAATGGTACACCTAACACACCACCTCAATCCATTGCAGATCGAGATAAATCAAGATAGTTTGAGTGATAGCAGAAAATAAATCATCTAGCTACATTATAAAAATAGGAAGGCCACGCCTAACACACTAATCTCCAGCCTTTTACACACCCACTATATGCTCCTAACACCAACTTCCTTGGCTGGCCCCATTACTTCTCGCCCGTTCCTTACTGTCAGAACCACCAACTTCCTTGGTGTGATCAATCTCGTTGTAGTACTCAGTGGCGGACCCAGAAATCGGTGGCTGGGCATTCAAACTTGAAGACGGCACGATTTTTTTTCAGAAAAAAATGTCTTACTGTACCCAAATAAATCATTGTGATTGTCAATTTACAGCTGGAGCTCAATTGGAGGATGATTGCTCTGAATTTGACTTTCAATTGACGTAGTTTTTACTGTTGAGGTGGAAGAAATTTTTTGCGACTTGCTAGCCTTTCCTACAACAATTTCAAATATAATGTCTTAATTTTCTTCAGTTTTATATCGATGGTCTATTCATTCAACTGTTCAACAAAAAGAAAACAAAATCAATTGGTAACTCGTTGGGTACTTGAGAATCATTCACTTGTAAACTAGAGGAACTTGTTTGATGTTAATTCTACCTAGCTGTTGTCCAGACTCATGGAGCCCGATCAATGGTTGTTACGTTGGTGTCGATGAAGCAATCGTCTTGCCCTTTTGCCGGTGAGGTATTGGTGTTGCGTCGTGTCGAATTGATCAGCAACGTGTGCAAACGATCTAGGGATTTGAGGAACACAGGAACAGGATCAATGGGGGCAGAGTATGAGGGGCCAAGGCACCGGTGCGACGCCCCTGCCTGGTCGACGTTAATGACTTGCGCAGCTAGCCAAGCAAAATGATGTGCATAGACATTCATGAGGAAATGGGCCGTTTTGGGACGGAAAACAAAGAGATTTCGATCACAATATCTTCTGTACTTGAACAAACAGCAAATACTCATGCATATACTTGAGTTTTTCCTCAGAATTTTGGGCATTCAGCTGAATGCCATTGAATTCAATGAGGTCCGCCAGTGGTAGTACTATATTATATGTAGCTCGTTTCCCTGCATCCACCACCCTTTTCCGATAGGAACAAAGGCACTTGTGCGCATGCTCACCGTGTCATACCTCTAGTAGCATGCATTAAGCTCGGCCGCGCACCATTTCCTTGGTCCGGGTCTGGGTTGAAAGGAAGCTGCGCGTGGTGCTGCTTCGTCAGCTCATCGCGGCTGAACACGCCACGGGTACATGAAAGCCCCACGGCCTCCTAGCTAGTTCGTCTTCCACGACCACCACCAAACAAATCCTGCTCCTCACATTTCGCACTGCCGAACATTCTCCAGAGTCAAAGACTGCTACTGCCGAACATTCCAGCTCCACCTCAGCTGGCCGCCGGAGCGCCGCCGCTAGGATGGTGTCCGCTCTGACCCGGTTCCTCTCCAAGTGAGGGCAAAAAATCATTTATAAAAGGTAAAAAACAGTACGGTATAATTCATCTGCAGATAATAATAGGAAAGCCACGCCTAACATGCTTTTGCGTGGTAATAATAGGAAATGGATCATTTGCGTGGTAATAATTCATGTACGTAGTTGTTTGGAAATTTTATTGATGGAGTGAGTTGATTAATTTTGTCCAACATGTCAAGCTTTGCCTTTCATATTTGTCAAGGACAAGACTGCAAGTTCCTCTACAACTGATTCAACTGGTCGTGGAGCTGCGCGCCCGCGGCGCAGCGGTGAGAGTGCATTGTGGCCGGCGTGCGTATAGGCGGTGAGCACGGCATTCCAGGCTTCGTCGTCGAACATGGCGCGCGCTGCAGTGAAGCGTTACCGCTTTTCACAGAATCGAGTCGGTACGTGCTGATGAACAGACACAACAGTACATCACATAAAGGGCACAATTTAAGTCTTAAAGTTATTACATTAGTCCAATTAAAACATCAAGTAGCACAGCGGAAGTCCAATCAACTAAACAAAGTACAAGTCCGACGAACGAAGATACGACGGAGCACGCGCTCACGATACATGAATCCGCATCACAAGCCCGATGATGCGAACTCAGCTGGTTTTTCAGAAAAAAATGTCTTACTGTACCCAAATAAATCATTGTGATTGTCAATTTACAGCTGGAGCTCAATTGGAGGATGATTGCTCTGAATTTGACTTTCAATTGACGTAGTTTTTACTGTTGAGGTGGAAGAAATTTTTTGCGACTTGCTAGCCTTTCCTACAACAATTTCAAATATAATGTCTTAATTTTCTTCAGTTTTATATCGATGGTCTATTCATTCAACTGTTCAACAAAAAGAAAACAAAATCAATTGGTAACTCGTTGGGTACTTGAGAATCATTCACTTGTAAACTAGAGGAACTTGTTTGATGTTAATTCTACCTAGCTGTTGTCCAGACTCATGGAGCCCGATCAATGGTTGTTACGTTGGTGTCGATGAAGCAATCGTCTTGCCCTTTTGCCGGTGAGGTATTGGTGTTGCGTCGTGTCGAATTGATCAGCAACGTGTGCAAACGATCTAGGGATTTGAGGAACACAGGAACAGGATCAATGGGGGCAGAGTATGAGGGGCCAAGGCACCGGTGCGACGCCCCTGCCTGGTCGACGTTAATGACTTGCGCAGCTAGCCAAGCAAAATGATGTGCATAGACATTCATGAGGAAATGGGCCAACAGAAGGCTGTTTTGGGACGGAAAACAAAGAGATTTCGATCACAATATCTTCTGTACTTGAACAAACAGCAAATACTCATGCATATACTTGAGTTTTTCCTCAGAATTTTGGGCATTCAGCTGAATGCCATTGAATTCAATGAGGTCCGCCAGTGGTAGTACTATATTATATGTAGCTCGTTTCCCTGCATCCACCACCCTTTTCCGATAGGAACAAAGGCACTTGTGCGCATGCTCACCGTGTCATACCTCTAGTAGCATGCATTAAGCTCGGCCGCGCACCATTTCCTTGGTCCGGGTCTGGGTTGAAAGGAAGCTGCGCGTGGTGCTGCTTCGTCAGCTCATCGCGGCTGAACACGCCACGGGTACATGAAAGCCCCACGGCCTCCTAGCTAGTTCGTCTTCCACCAGGACCACCACCAAACAAATCCTGCTCCTCACATTTCGCACTGCCGAACATTCTCCAGAGTCAAAGACTGCTACTGCCGAACATTCCAGCTCCACCTCAGCTGGCCGCCGGAGCGCCGCCGCTAGGATGGTGTCCGCTCTGACCCGGTTCCTCTCCAAGTGAGGGCAAAAAATCATTTATAAAAGGTAAAAAACAGTACGGTATAATTCATCTGCAGATAATAATAGGAAAGCCACGCCTAACATGCTTTTGCGTGGTAATAATAGGAAATGGATCATTTGCGTGGTAATAATTCATGTACGTAGTTGTTTGGAAATTTTATTGATGGAGTGAGTTGATTAATTTTGTCCAACATGTCAAGCTTTGCCTTTCATATTTGTCAAGGACAAGACTGCAAGTTCCTCTACAACTGATTCAACTGGTCGTGGAGCTGCGCGCCCGCGGCGCAGCGGTGAGAGTGCATTGTGGCCGGCGTGCGTATAGGCGGTGAGCACGGCATTCCAGGCTTCGTCGTCGAACATGGCGCGCGCTGCAGTGAAGCGTTACCGCTTTTCACAGAATCGAGTCGGTACGTGCTGATGAACAGACACAACAGTACATCACATAAAGGGCACAATTTAAGTCTTAAAGTTATTACATTAGTCCAATTAAAACATCAAGTAGCACAGCGGAAGTCCAATCAACTAAACAAAGTACAAGTCCGACGAACGAAGATACGACGGAGCACGCGCTCACGATACATGAATCCGCATCACAAGCCCGATGATGCGAACTCAGCTGGAGATCACTCATCCATCTCCCAGTGGACCGTCCAACCCTCAGGAGGCTGTCCGTCCCACTGACCTCCTCCACCAAACGAGTCAGGAACAAAGGTACTACCTGCACAATTTCATCATAGAGCCAAAGCCTGAGCAACTAACACTCAGCAAGTCTTACCCGTCAATATGGCCAACTACA
>LAPY01000551.1:30204-43887 GCA_000970635.1 Eragrostis tef
GGGGGGGATGATACTGTTGGCTTGTTGATCTAGCTGTAGATCATACAGTAACCAACTATTGAGGGATTACTTCGGCAGCAGGCAGGGTGTCCAATTCAGACTCAGAGACTAGTTTAATTTGAGCCTCTTGCTGTAGGAGCTGTCCTCGTGTGTAGGGTACGTCTGTTTCTCTAAAAATTGGACGGCTCGATCGGATCGTTTTACAGTATCGATTAGTGAAGACTCTGTGACCATGATCAGTAGACACGCCCCATCTGATCGTACGATCCATTTATACGTATCCCCGGTACTAGTGAGAATCGATTCTTTTCTTAAGCTTGACCTATTGTACTGTATTATTGTGAGGTCGGCGTGTGTGTTTGGGTAACCTTATTTCTCAAGCTTCAGGTTTCTTGAACCACCAAGTTAGCCTGCACCGGGATCTGCAGGCACGGTGTTGGGCGCTTCTGTCTGTTACGGCGAAGAGCTGAATACGCACTCAATCCAGGAACCAACAAATACGATGGACAACTAAATTACAAATCCGAACCAACAAATGAACACTACTCCAGCTCGCATTGATCAACGAATTGTGGTCGATGCCAGATCGACGAGTGAGCCAGAGAGCGGGGGACTAGTGACGTTGGCACTGCATCACCTAGCTTGAACACAGAACCTTCCAGCATTATTGGGCAATTATCAGTTCGCACGTCAGCCATCAACTCAATCAAACCCAGGAGCCCAGGAAGATACTCCCAAGCTATAGTCAGCAAACTCTTCGTATAGACAGCTAATCCTGGCCGTACACGTGGGGCCCTAGTGGATGGACGGAGGAGCGATGGATCCGGCACCCCACTCTGCACGTCGTCCCATGCAACACGAGAAATAGCACAGGCGCCCCACTCACTGACCTGCCTGCATGGTCTCTCGTTCCCGTGCTCCGATGCGGACAGCAGCGACGACCACTGCACCGAAAGCGACGCTGTCTCCGCTCCTCTCTGCTTTCGCGGGCATGACCATGGCGTCCCTGTGCCTGTGGTCACCGGGCTCTCTCCTCCGCCTCTGCATTTGCTACAAGCAAGCAGCGAGCATTGAATTGTAAGCGGACCATTGATAACGAGAAGCTAGCTGCTGCCGCCGCCGTTGCTCATTCCCTTCCCGTGTCATGCATGCACGGGCAGCCTGAACAAACCGTCCCGTTTTGTAGTAGTAGCAGCAGCCCCACAAACTGATTCACGAAAACGTCTTGCATTGCATCTAATGTTCCTCTTTAATTTTCGTCTGGTGCATGCAACAGTATCGGTTTTTATTGTAGAAAGCCACTGTACTAGATTCCATCGCCATCGATCCGCTGACCGGTTGTTTAGGCCATGTTTGGATCCACCTTCTAAACTTTTAGCTGGCTAATTTTAGTCGCTTTGTATCCAAACATGACCTTTTAAAATCTCTTAAACTTTTAGCCCACCCTCTTCTAAACTTTTAGCCTCTAGTCAACTCAAAGCTACTAAAATCGACTAAACTCATTTCTCCTTCTGTTTCCTCTAAAACAAATTTCTTCTTGTTGTTCTGTGTTTTTGCCGCTGGGATACCTGATCGAAATCACGAATTGAAGTAAAAATTTCGTGTTTGTATTTTTCAATAAATTGGGGTTCGTGATTTTAGAACAAAGCTTAGCCTCAGTGTGACGTGTAGGTGACAGAATCGCGACGGCGACTTCTCCATGTGAATGTTTCCTCGGCTTCTCTTCTGGCTTTCATTTTCAAAAACCACCTTAATAATACCAGTGCTGATGGCTCGTTCATTGATACACTGACATGTAGTACCAGGTTGTTAGAATACGTAGCCAGTGTGCCAATGCGTCAGCAGCTCTAGGGTCGGTCATGTGCAGAGTGGCAAGCTGGTATAAGTGCTGACTGAGCAGGGGGGCTGCTTTGCATGCTTTTTGCCTTTATCTTTTTTTCCTCATTCCTTTGTTTCCTCTGATTTTTTGCTTTGTTCTTTGTTTATTGAGAGAGTGATGTCTGACCTTCTGCTACAATTCTTTTATGTCCTCGCAAAAATTAGTTGGGATTTGCAAGGCACATGTCTTTTCTTCAGGGCATGTGATCCTCTGTGATTCGACTGCTGTGTCCTTTCTAATTAGCAGCCACCCTGATATTTTCTAGGAAACAAAAGGCCCTGGGGCTGGCTGATCAGGTTACTTTTTTTTTTGACGGAAAATGGCAGGGCCTTTTACAATGCCTCTGTTAGCACACGCTAAACCGGCCAGACAGAGAAATCATAAAAGAGAGCAAAGCGAGAAGAGTTTTCATAATTGGCCAACAGGCTGGCCTCCAAAAAACTGAAGAAAGTTCCGATAGCTGAAACTGAAAGAAAGACAGGCAAGCTGGAAGTATATGCTGCCGCACTTCCTGAAAAAAAAAAACAGCTGGGATGCTCTAGCCTGGCTCGGCGTTGAGAACGTGTTCCTGCTCGCCATCTTCGCAGCCATGATCTCCCCAGGCTATCCGGTGCAAATTGATCTCTTCTTTTGTGAGCATTGCCACCTGCTGCACCGTCCTGATCTTCGACTCAAAAATTCGCCGGTTCCGCTCCTTCCAAATATTCCACCGAGCATAAAGGATGGCTCCCATAACTCCTCTCTTGTTGTCTTTGTTTGTGTTTTGTGTTGTCTCCTCTAGCCACTCCGCCACCGCTGATCAGGTTACATTGTCTTGGTAGTTGCGGGTGGTGAACCGTCGATTGTGCTCGGTGAATCTACTTGCTGAATTCATACATCCATGATGAGAAATTTAGCATCAGTTTCCATTGGTTTCTGGTAGAGTCGGCGGAACAAAACACAAAAAATGAGAACAGCTGAATTCATTGCTCAATACCTTTCCACTTTTCCACTAGTCCGTTAGTAGTTTATCCCAAGCCGATATAGCATCATGAAACACACATTGGGATCCATCATAAAGCCATCAACCGTAGAGAATCTCCAACTCCTAATCAAACACATTGTCCTACAAAGATCACCCTGTGTCACTCATCATGATCATGATGCCCTTCCTAATTGCACCATTACTTTAATCCCTTGGCCGGCTTATCTCGTACTACCCTACAGCCAGCCCGTGTTTCAGCTTGCCAATCTTATCACACCCGGTGTTCAAAAGTCCATGGGCTGGGGTCGCCGTAGAATCATGGCGCGACGACCCTTCGATCTTCTCCTTCTGTTCCTGCCTGTGGTGAGTGATGCAGATGATGAACATGCATGTATATGGGAGATCAGAGATGCATGGGGCGTGCAATAGTGCCGATGCATGGAACAAGACAAGCCATTCATTGGCTAATCAGGGCCGTTGTTTTGCCACCTGCCCTCTCTGTTCCTTTCTCCATGTCTCCATCCATCTATTCACCAGGTTGATACTAAAAAAACATCTCGTCAGAAAATGCATCATTAACCCTAGCTAATGCTGGTTTGCATCACGTAGAAACTTTGTCAAATGGTAGTATCATAACGCTTGCATGGCGTGGCCCTTTTCCGCTTTGTAGCATGTTCTATCCTCTCTAGGTACGGAGTAGGTTTATGCGACTCCAGAAGAGCTAGGGAGAGGATACTTTGGGTGTGAGTGACCTTATCTTTGAGTTTGAGCATATTCCAAATCTTGGCCGGCAAGTTTGCGGTCCTGCAAAATGTTCGACAAATCACCTTTCCCCCAGATTCGTTACAAAACGGCTAAAAGCCATCATATTCCATCGAATAGTTTGCAAGATAAGACATCTTTTCTTTTGATAAGTAAAAATATCTAATAGTAAGTTCAGGTAAATCCTGATAAGGAGTCAAAGCTGATTTACAGTTCAGTCAAGGAAAAAAACTAAAGATTTTCTCCTGCGGACATATGTCGTACTTGTGTTCGGTGTTCCCTCCTCTCCTTCCATGAAACAGCTGTGGAGTCGCCACCATGCCAGTGTGAAGGTTTGAAACCAAAAAAGAAAAGGTCCTCTGTTTGCATGCTTGAAAATTGAAATCTGACGGACCGCGTCGGTGCATGACGTGGCCGTGGATTTGTCGGGTGCAAAAGCAACCTTGGTTCCATTCCACGCAGAGGAGAGAGAGAGAAGGGGGACCCACCAGCTGACCCTGGTCAATGCTAAAGCTTACTGTGCGCTGTACTGGTGTGCTGTCCCACAATGGCAAGGGCAATGGCCTCCCGCACAAGCCAAAGCCGCCTCCTTTTACCCCTTCTCCAAACCAAACCCTTCTCTCTCTGCCATCTCAGCACGCAACCAACCAGCCATTGCAAGCAACAGAGATAGAGAAAGGTTGAGAGAGAGAGAGAGAGAGAGAGAGAGAGTTGATTGTGGCAAGGGAGATTCTATGTCCATAAACAAATCGACTGGGTATGTGTGTGAGCAAGTGTGTCCCCATGTGTGTGTGTGCATATGTATATAACTCGAGATTTCCCTCCAAAGGAAGAAGAAGCAAAGAATCACATTCCCCCACCCCCACCCTCACCTCACCTCGCTCCTAGCTTTTGTAGCTTTCCCCCCTTGTTGCGTGCAAGCGTCTGCTCCCCCTCTTTAATCCCCTCCTCACACTGGCCAGCCAGCCTGCACTGCACTGTAATACTAGCAGCGCAACTGCTTCATCAATCCTAATTCTGCATTTCTGATACAGACAGATAGGCGTGCTCGAAGTCGTTTGTTTGTTTCCTTGTTGCTTGCCCTGCTTGGCGATAGACAGGATCACAAGGAGGAGGAGAGAAGAAGGGGAAAGGGAAGGCGCAGCTAGCTTGTGACGCAAAGCTTGGCATCTTTCGGCTTCCTCTCTCGCCACACCACCGGGGCTTGTTTGTTGCGCGTCAGTGCACTCATCCCTTGCCTGCCCTGCATGCAATCCCTCCTTGTGCCCTCACCTCGCCGTTGGGTGGCTGCAAGAACACTCACGCCCCTCGCGTTAGCATTGCCTCCTCCTTCTTTAGCTTCAAGAAACGACTGAGCGCTCGCTAGGACCAGCAAGTAGCACTGTTTCAACATTCAGGCGGGCGCTGTGTTTGTTTGCTCTGTCTCGGTGCATTGCCATTGTTCCCTGAGAAGCGATTGATCTGTTTTGCCGGAGCTTGTTCGCGTGTTTCTGCTGTTGATTGATGCGCCAAGTGGCTGCTGGTTTCCTTGGAGAGATCAGAGCAGCAGAGGCGGCTGACGCCGGGCATGCGTTTCACGACAGGGGGCTCGTCGACGCGGTCGTATGAGCCGATGGCGACGGCGGACACCACGGAGCTGCACTACTGGGTGCAGTGGCGGGTGGGCCTCTGCGCGCTTCATCTGGCGCCACGAGGGCCCACGCGCCGAGCGCAGGCCGGGCGGCGCGGCGTCGCCGGCGGCGGGCGGCCAGGAACGGGAAGGTGCCGGCGGCGCGAAGGGGAGGCCGCCCGGGGTGCTGTACGATGACGAGGCGTGGCGGCCGTGCCTCCGGGACATCCACCCGGCGTGGCTGCTCGCCTACAGGCTCATCTCCTTCTTCGTCCTGCTCAGCCTGCTCATTGTCATTATCATCTCCGACGGTGGCAACATCTTCTACTACTACACTCAGTAAGTCACTTGTTACCAGTTCCTTTTACTTCCTCTTACCTTTTCTTCTCAGTTTGAGAGACAAAAAAAGGAATTGTTTACTTTGATGCTGAAGATGCAATTTGCGTAATGATTTCACTTTCTTTTACTTTGTTGACAAAAACAATTGGTCAAGAAGTTTGGCATTTGTTCTCTTCTGTTGTGATTTGAATCTGGTTTCTGAAAACAATAATCTTTTTCGAAAAGTATCTTGAAAACAATAATGGGAGCATCAGGAAATTTCAGTACATTTTCTGTTATATACTACTATGCACAACTGATGGCTGGCAACAATTTTCTAGTTGGCTTACACAGCAAGCGATCCCCGTCTTTTGGTCACTGTTTTCCCTTCTCAATAAAACAATTCTCTACTAGTGCATTTTAGAGTTTTGTTGACGTTGGTGCTGTACTGTTTAAACTTAGTAACTAGAAAATGGGTTCACTGTGGATGTTTCTGAAGCACATTTAAGAGAACAACTTTTTGTGCAGTATTACAATATGTTAACAATAAATCATAGGCACCACATAGAGTACGATTTGCAATCTGTATGTGTGGTCATGCTTCTCAGCGCTTCATAAGTGGATAGTGTTGCAAGAATACCCACTCCAACTAAACCGGCTGCTGACCTGAACATTTCTGTTATGATTTTAGTCATATATGATTTCCTGCTTTTTGGTGTTATATCCTTTTAAAATCTGTAGGGTGCCTTTTTCCTTGATAGAAGAACACTCTGGGTGCGAATGCCTTTTCTTCTCCTTGATAGATGCTAGTGTTTCTACTTTGTAACTCTGCTGTTAGAAGTAGCGCTTGTCCCCCAGCTTCTTTGTTTTAAGTGGTTGTTGATCTGTCTGTCACGCAGGTGGACCTTCATTCTGGTGACGATTTACTTCGGGGTAGGCCCTTTCTCTTTCACAACCACAACCAAATAATTTGTCTATTCACTGAATTCTTCTAGCTAATGATGAATGTCGAAAACTTTTGCAATCCTTGTCTGAAAAATTGTCGTTCTGTGAATTCTTTCAGCTTGCGACAGCTCTGTCCATCTACGGCTGCAGCAGGTTCGCCGATGAGAATGCTGCAACGGCACCGGTAGATATGGAGCTTGGGACAAGCTACAATGCCCGTGGCGTGGTTACTAAACCGAGCTTCGACGACGATGACGTTCGAGAGATTGCTGGATTCTGGGGTTACCTACTCCAGATCATCTATCAGGTAAAAGAGGCAGCCACACCACCAAATACTTTGAAATATTATCCACTTGGAAACATTTTCATGTTTCTTATTGGACGGGGACATCTGCATTCTGCACTGACTTTTTCTGATTTGCATTGCATACATGGAGGGTCTCATTTTGCTTTTCAGGTGCAATTATTAGTGCTGGGTAGTTACCATCATGCACTAACGACTAAAGTAGTGTGCTCATGAACTGGATCTCGTTTCCATAGAACAGATGTGCCCACATAACATCTTTGTCTCCTACATGAGCCATGACATCTTGCCTTTGGTCCCTATCCGACTGTTTAATTCGTTTTCTTTTTAAAAAATAGATAGACACCGTAAGATTTATGTCTTCAGACCTCATATTTCCTTCCTTGCTTGAAGGCCTGAATCACCTTCCCCAATATTCTTCAACTGTGGGGGTTGACTCTTAAAGACAACCTGATTTGTAGGCTTAACTGTATCAAAATGGTGATTGAATGTCTACCTAGGCTGGCATAGGACAGTGTGGAAATCTCAATTTGCTTTATGAAAAAATTAATATATAGCACCAAGGATGATAACCTATGTGCAGTAGCTTCAGATAATGAGATCTATTACTTCTAGTCTGTACTATTTGGTTATATCTTAACTGCATTATGATTGAGGATCTTTTCCTTAAAACTTCTGAACTTATGTCAAGTTTAATGTCCTCCAAAGATACTGTAATTTTATGTTTTTTTACTGTTATTTAGCCTGACCGATAAGTTTGCTTACCATTCTTTAACAGACAAATGCCGGCGCTGTCATGCTCACAGACTGCGTGTTTTGGTTCATTATTTTCCCATTCCTCACCATCAAAGACTACAATCTCAACTTTGTAAGTTCACAACAAATCTTGATCATATAGCATTTAAGTTTTGACCAAATCAAAACACTAATTATTCAGTGACTTCTCTTGTGACAGTTGCTGATAGGAATGCATTCAGTTAATGCTGTTTTTCTGCTTGGTGAAGCTGCCTTGAATAGCTTGGTAAGCACATGAATACTGAACCTGATGGTCACTCAAGAATTATCTTAAATGCTTTTACAGTTTGCTCATCACATTTCAATTTTAACATGCTTTTACAGCGGTTCCCCTGGTTCAGAATAGCATACTTCTTCCTTTGGACTGCACTATACGTCATATTTCAATGGATTGTCCATGCAGCTACTCCAATATGGTAAGTTTCTTCATCTTGTTTTCTCTTTCGTAACTGCAATTTTGTTGTACTAAATCAACCTTGTGATTGTTCTGTCAGGTGGCCTTATCCATTCCTCGACCTGTCTTCTAATTTTTCACCCTTGTGGTAATGCCACTTACCTCATCATCTGAGCAGCCTCTCATATGTTCCACACAACATTGCATCTAATGTTACTCAACCTTGATCACAAATTTAACTGATCTCCCGGGCATGTGATGTGCAGGTATCTTGCGGTCGCGGTCATGCAAATACCGTGCTACGTTGTGTTCAGATTGGTGATCAAATTGAAACACCACCTGCTATTGAAGTGGTTCCCAAGCTCGTTCGTAAGAGGGTAGGGTACGAAGTGTCTTCCTCCTCAACTGCAAATAGTTAATTCAGGAAACGTCAGTGGCTGCGGAACACTGACAGCATGGTGGATCGAATTCTTGTCTCCTTTGCAAGATTCTCATGCAAGTGCCCTCTCCAAGGATATAACTGACGAGAGGGGCGCATTCGTTTTACACCGTATAGCTAGTCTCATGTACATGGAAGCAATACAGGTTCAGAGTTTTTGAAAAGTTAACAGAACAATGGGGGCAAGGAGTGGTTGTGTATAGCTTGACTGATTGGTGAAATGGAGATGATATTTGTTGACTTCTTTTGTAGAACTGACTTGTCGTGAATTCGTTGTATGTGTGGATTATGTGACGCGTGCAAGTGTATATATGCGTTTGTGGCGGGGTTGGCTGTTATACCTGATTCAGTTTCAGATTTCGGACAACCTTCTGAGTTCACAGGTTGGCAGTCGAAATCCAATTCAACAGAGTTTCAGAGTTCTTATTTGGTGCAGCACCTGTCTGACTCGGTTGATGAGCTTGCTGCTTGCACATTTCGTTTGAACAGTTTCCAAACAGGGGCAGAAACCACGCAAGTTCTGTCCTGCTCGTTTGTCTCTGGGTGCTGGGCTCCAGTAATAGTTTGACACGCGTCCCCTCTTAATAATAATTAACATATTTTTAGAAGGTTCTTTTCTTCTCGTTCCCATCAGCGCCTGGACGAGGAAGCCAGTCTAGTCAGTCACCGGCATGGACGGCTGTGCAATCGGTGCGCGGGGTCGCTCCGGCCACGGGATGCCGCATGCCGCCGATAGGATCTTGCATTCTTGCCCGATGGATACTACTATCAACGAGATGGCGACAACGGGGGCAGAGGCCGGCTTGGAGCTCGGGAATTTCAGGATCAAGTAGGTTTTCCTGAGCTAAGAAAAGCCGCATGCCAGATCACCTAGCTCACTTTAAATACTACTCCACTATATTTTGTGACAGAAAAAAATTGCAAAACAATGCCTGCCATCAAACTCCAAGCTTCAAGAGGAAGGAACAGAAACTGTATCATCTCCAACACAGTAGGAAGGGTACACCAAACGATAGTAAGAAACTATATCATCTCGAAAATGAATCTGCAAGCAGCTAATTCATTCAAGGATCATATCTACAACCGCACCAATTCTCCTACTGAAGTCTCTTCTAAACTCTCTTCAACCACTTTGTACAGACGCCGACCATGATGCATTTCAGTAGCTGACCTGCAACCCAATTCAACATAGTTAGCAAGCACCCAACTGCCACTGCTTGTACTTGTCTAGAGCATGATATTTGCCAGAAAGAGTACCCATTATCTAAAAAGGAAAGTAGAAATTGCTTGCCTAAATCTCAGGAGATCTATAGTAAACATCTAGCTTCTCAGAACAAGACACGACAAAACTATCTTCCAAGCTCTTGGTCCAACAGATGCTCAAGCAACTTCCGTCAGCAGGCGTCTCATCCAAAACCTAGTTTATAAGAGAGAAAAGAGAAGGAAAAGTCAAACAAGAAACAATGTAAATGGAAAAGATAAACATAAACAATGCTCCACTGAGGTTCGAACCTGGCCTTCCTTGACATTTAAGGTGACAATCGTATTGTTCTTAGTGCAACCTGACAGGACGCTGTAATCAAATGGACACCATGAAAGACCCAAAAAGCCTCTTATGTCTTCACAAAATTGAAACAGTGGCTGGTCCATTTTTCTCAGATCCCAAACCTGCAACAATTTAACCCAAATTATGTTTAATGTCTAGAAAAGTTTGCTTGCTAACAATAATGGCTGAGAGCCATCCAGTTCTGGGAATAATATAATATCTCAATGAACATGGCCTTTGTATTGCAGATGCATGGGATGGTCAAAATCTCAAACTGACCTCTAGGACAGTTGGAGTGAGACTGATGAACTTATGGTGTGAGATGCTAGATCAGTACTGGTATAATGAGAAAACAGATGACATTATATGGCAGTGTGAATCTTCAAGAAAATACTCAATACAATCTTTATATGCTGTGATAAATTGTAAGGGTGCTTAACCTATTTACACACCTGTTATGTGGAAAATTATTGCGCCTTCAGGGATTCACATCTTTATGTGGTTGTTAGCTAATAATAAAACTTTAACTAGAACCAATATGGGCAAGAGAAGGGAGGTGGATGACTTGAACTGCTTGTTTTGCTCAGAAGAATAGACTGTAAAATATTTGTTTTCGGATTGCTGTGTAGCTAAGAACACATGGCAAATCATTGCTTGAATTCTGAAGATAGAGTTATCTGATTTTGAATCAGTTGCAAAAGCTCTGGTTATGTGATAAAAAACACAAGAGCACTTATTTGATAACCTCAGCTTTTCTATGGTCTATTTGGAAACTAAGAAATGCTCTATGTTTTCAGGGAGAGTCATGGAAAAGCCAGGAGGAACTAAGGAAGATAGCTGGGACTATAAGAAAGGAGAAAGAATGAAGCTGGAGGAAGCCGTAAACGCCATCAGGAAACAGTTGCGCGACCACCCTTGCTGACCTGGGTATCAGTACACCAAGTGGAGGCAAACAATACAGTATCAGGTCTGGGAGGCGTGAGTGGTAGTGTGAGCATGGCTTATAGCACCGCACCGAAAACGATGAAAACTGAGCCTCCGATGCTTTTATGCTTTGAATAAAGCATGAGAAACTTTTTCCCTAAAAAAATAATGGTTACCTTAGCTGCATGCATAAGAGTTAAAGAAGAACAAATACTAACCTTAACTGCGGGCAAATTACAGAGATCACCAGCCCCGACAACCATCAAATTACTATCGTCAGGGCTCCATTCCACAGCTGAGCAATCCCTCTGCCATGGGAATTTCCTATTAAAGAAATCATTTATCAGTACACAAAGCAAGAATTATTTTCTTAACTAAAAAACATTATAAAGAAAAAAAATACCTAATCAGATGTGATTTCACACTTGGATCCCACAATTCTGCCCCAAAATTGGAAGTTGAAGCGATAGCATGAGGAAGCAAAGGACTCCATGACAGATGCGAGAATTTCAAATTATCATCTTCAACAAACTACAAATATTACAAACGATGGTTCGTAAATTTTGACATTTTTGAAGAGGAAATCAAGTATCAAGAACATGGGCATACTATATTAACAATAAGCAAATGACTAGGTACCTGCATGACTGGGATAGATTCCAACGATGGGTTTGTTATGTCCCAAACAGCAAGTTTAGCTAAAGCTGCAGAGGCAAGGAAATTTGGGTTCTGGAGGCTAAATGACAGTCCTTTAACCTATAAGAAAATACCAGGCCAAAAGGTGAACATTAGCTTGTAGGCAACATGGTGAGCAAAGGCATCCATGTTATCTTTTTAATTACTATAAAGAATGCGGAGAGATAGCTTTGCATGATTTTGGATGTTTCTTAACAACACATGGTTGATGGTACACAAAAACAGATGCATATGAAAAATTTGAACTCAAACAACACTGCGACAACAATATGACATCAAAAACTTCCTGCCAAGTGAAGTAAACTTTAAGACCACTGAAATATAGAAAAAAGGTGCACTAGTATTGTATTACCATGCTAGGGCTAGGCTTCAGTGCCATGGCATTCTACAGTAACTAAAACACTCAAGTCATCAAAAAATGGGTTCCATGACAACCTAGACAACCTTTTCAAATGGCGAGTAAGCAAAAAAATCAGTAATATGGTCGCTGGCAGACAACAATTGCCATTTAGAGTATTTCCCGGGAAACCCAAATGAACAGCAGAACTTTTTTGAACCAGAATATACTATAATAGGCCTGGCATGCACAACAAGGTTACAATATTTAACGCATCTTTGAATATCAAGTTGGCGATGAAAAAGAAAACGAGTACATATTGCATCAATGATGAAAATAAAACAAACTACACAAATCAGGGTGAACATGGAGAGAGAGAGAGAGAGAGAACGAGATTAGCAATGTTGCTGTTCAGCGATGTGAATTGTTTCTAACATTCAGTGATCCCCAAATTGAATTGTTTCTAACATTCAGTGTATGAAATTTTAGGCAGACCACCAGAGAATTAGCACGAAAGGCAAAGTCTCATGTGAGCTTACTGGTGCAGAGTGGCTGTGCAGTAAAGCAACAGCATCAGAGTATCTCCCGGGAGCCAAATCCTCGAAGGGGTTGTAGCCTGCTGCCGGCGCAAGATCCTTTGGCACGAAATAATTCTTGATGTGCTGGCACCCCGTCCAATCTACATGATCTGTACCTTCACCCGCCACCTGGTCGTCCTCGAATCCCACATCGTTGGGGTCGACACAAGAGCAGCACCATATTAGTGAGGGGAACAGGCAACAGAAATTGAACGCAGGAGATTCGGGGAGAACTTACGGAACAGGCTCATGCGCCGCACCGTTCTAGCGGCTGGTCCCGTACTTGCGCGACACCATGTTGGCGGTGGCGCCATCGAATGGCAGTGACGGCTTCAGCGTGACGTAGTTGTGGATGAACTTGGAACTTGAACCGGAGTCGAGATCACTGCGGAGAACGCCGGTGGTTAGATGATTCAGCAGGATGAGGTGGGCAGAGGGCGGAGAAGACATGGTCGCGGCCGTGAAAACTCACCCAAGTTTACTGCGGGGGTCCCAGATGGCGACGGTCCCGTTCTCCAGGCCGCCGGCGATGAGCCCCACAGCGGAGGCCGACCTCCAGTACGTCGCCTCCGCCGGTTTAGCCCAATCTAGGCTGCAGAAGCCCGCCGGCGACCCGAGCTCTGTGACGCACTTTAGCAGACCCGCGGCTGGGTTGGTGTGGAAGAGGCGGAGGACGTGGTCGGCCGGGGAGTTGGCGTACCCAGATGCAGAGCCGGCGGCGAGGGACGCGTGGGAGCCGGCGGCGAGCGAGCGGTACGGCATCTCCCTCACGCTGGCGATCCTCTCCGCCATGGCTGGGGCCCACGTTCTCGAAAACCTAGACGGCCAAGGACGAAGTTTGTTACACTTTTGCGGACGCGGGTCGGAGACTCGGTGCTGGGCTGCCCACGAGCGCGCTTTAAACTTCGTGTGGAACGATCCAACGGATGAAAATCGGTGCGGAGGCAGCAGCTCCACCCAGTCGACTCGCCGTCCTTGCTGTCTTGGAGGGCCCAGACGTCCATGCACCGCCACCGGGGCCCTGCCGTCACGGCGGNNGTGGTGCCGTTTGTTCCCGACCAGCAGTGCCGGCGGCCGCGCGATCTTGTGTCGAACGCCACCATCTTGCCGCTGCTCCCGGCCTCGGGATGGACGCACCAGTGGAGGGCCAGGCAAGCGGAGGGAGACGATGTAGTAGTGGCTGGCGGGGGGGC
>LAPY01000551.1:92064-120698 GCA_000970635.1 Eragrostis tef
ACGTGGCGGCGATGGGGCCGGCGGAGCTGGGCCAGCACACGGCGCGGCTGCTTGCGCTGAGGGCCGCCGTCCTCCGCAAGCTGCAGGAGAAGGAGAAGATAGAAGACCACCGGCTCTGAGGCTCTGACGGCAAAGGCAAGGTCAAGAAGGCGGCGTCAGGACAGCAGGAGACGCTCGCCGGCGATCAAGTCGTTGTCCTCTAGCTGGCAGTTTGGCACAAGCAATGAAGCAAATCCGTCGGTTTCTCTCATCAGCCTTAAGCTGATGAATTGGTCGTAGCTGTTGCATTTATTCTTTGATTCGTTCATTTGTACTTAGGATTCATTCACGTGTCCCTTCGTGTAGTGTGGCGCTCCAACCGATCTCCTATATATAAATACAAAGTTACAAACATACCATCTGCGGGATTTTAACTGTTCTAACTTTAAAATTCGACCGCCAATCCACAAATCAAATTTGGAAGTCAAATACTACTTACTCTACGTACCTGCTTTCTCCATGGCGCTTATCACATTTCCTAGAACTTTGCAGGTAGTAGCTGTTAAAGAACCAATTCGACAATATAGCCCATGATTTTAATTATGTACCGATTAAACACTCCATAGGACGATCTGTTTGCTCAAAAGAACCCCAGCAAGGAGGGAGAAAAAGGCAACCGTGGAGCGATGTTGTCGAGAACTCGATATGCACCTGCAGGCTGCAGCTGCGATTCTGCGAAGATGGTGTCCGTGGCCTGGCCAAACTCTTCTTTGTATTGACAGATCAGGTCAGGGCCAGGCCTAGGCGCGCATACTGGGCCGTTACGGCCCGAGTCCAATCGAGGCAATGCTCCAAGCGTCCGGAAAAGAAATAGAAAAACGCTGGCTGCCGGCAGTAACCGTTGCGAGCCTGCAATGCCGCGGCGCCTCCACCACCGCCATGCCCGCCGCCGCGAAGCTCGAAAGTAGAAGAAGAGCGCGGGAGAAAGCCGATGACTCGGAGATAACTGTGTTGGTGATTGAGGCGGGTGGGGATGACGCGTACCCCCTCCGCCGCGCGCCCATGCCCACCATCTGCTCGACGCTCGGACACCGCTGCCGTGCGCCCCTGCCCACCACCTGCTTGACGCTGGTCGACCACCGGCGCGCGCCTATGCCTGATTCTTCGCGCCTGGTCATCTCTACCAGGTACGGAATACTGCATTAGGCACCCGCGCGGCGTGCCAACGCTGTGGCGGCCTGGCGGGGGGTTCTGCAGAGGACGCGAGGGGCGGATGCTCGCGATGCGGTGCTGATCTAACGCATTGGGATGTCAGACTGAGGCACAGGGGATCTTGGGAGCTCCTCCTTCTTCAGTATTCACGTCACTACAGGTTCGACCGTCTCCTCTGCTTAAATTTTGTATAACAATCTGGAGACTGGTTGAACACGATGAGTCGATGCTGCTTACTGTCAGGAGTTTCGTGTCATGCTTTCGTATTGTTTCTCCACATTCATGTTGTGGCTTGCTTTATTAAGGTACCATTATGTGTTTAGCATAATTGATTGGAGTTGCGGTACTGTATTTTGCTTTCGATCAGTTAAGACAGTGTCGTGTCAAAACCAAGGCAAGACACTAGAATGTTAACACATACTACGTTGCATGATGACCAGAAAAAGACATGCACATACCAAACGAAGAAAATTCAAAGAATCCACCATTTTTTTTATAATCTGATTCCACATCAAACTGATCACAAACCATTACATATTCCATGGCAAGTTGGAAAATAGCATTTACACACTACCAATATATATACAAGCGTCTTTAACATCACAGCATTCCAATGAGATGGATGTGAAGAGGATCTTCACTTAACCCATCGCAACATTCCACTACTTCAAAAAGTAACTTACAAAAATACACGAACAGTACAATAATATACACATGTTCTAAGGTGAAAGCAGTTTTATGACTTGGGTGATTCAGATTTTTTGTGCCCAGGCTTACCCGTGATAACCTTCTTTACTTTTGCTAGTTGGTGCTTTATGCCAGACAATAGGTTTTGTTTTTTATGCGCTGCTTTCTGTCCTGCTCCCCGTGCTTCAGTTTCCGTTGCTTCATCAGTGAAATTCTTTGTTTCATCTTCATCCTTTGTATTCCCTTCATAAGTCTTTTGCTCTGACATATCCACCTCATTAGCCTTTGGACTCTGTTCCTCATCAGTGCTAAATTCTGGCTTCGCTGTCGTGCTGAATTCTGGCTTTCCTATGTCCGCAAAACTTTCTGCAGCCTCAGGAGCTTCTTTGGGTGAAAACACATTGAGCTGACGTTCCTGGATCTTTGAACCAGAAAATTCTTGCTCTTCGTTGGATTTTATCTTCACTGTTTCGGCATGGCTTTCAACTGTTTCATGTACATCCTCTTCGTTGATCAGAGCCTCGTCTTTGACCAAAAGATTCTGGCCTTTGTCATCAGATTCTTTAGGAGATTTTTGCTCAGGACCATTTTCCTGGAACTCCCGAATATTAGATTCTTCTACGCTTCCTGATTCCACATCGGTTTGGTTGTCAGCAGCTTCCTGCCTATCTTGGCTGATCTGCATATCGGAACCATCTGCCTGAGTTTCCACGGCTGTTTCATCATGGCTTTCAACTGTTTCATGTACATCCGCTTCTTTGATCAGAGCTTTCTCTTTGAACAAAAGTTTGTGGCCTTCGTCATCACATTCTTTAGGAGATTTTTGCTCAGGACCATTTGCCTGGATCTCCTGAATATTAGATTCCTCTAGTCTTCCTGTCTCCATCTCATTTTGGTTGTCAGCAGCTTCCTGCTTATCTTGGCTGATCTGCATATTGGAACCATCTGCCTGAATTTCCACAGCTGGTTGAATATTGTCTAACCCTTGAACTGAGACATTAGAACCTTCTCTCTCGTCCATGGATGTTGATCTTGAGCCTTCAGAAATTTGCTTTTCATGTACCAAAGCTATCTCGGTGTCACTAACTTGCTCGGCCATCAGAGGTCCGTGCTCATCTGATGTTGCTTCAGGGACTATGTTTTTATGTGGGTTGTCATTTGAAAATTCGACACGTTCTTCAGCAACTTCACCTGTGGCTGTGGTTGCAGGTTGCTTCTCTTCTGCCTTATCTTCTTCACTTTCGACTTGAATGTCAGGAGTACTTGTGGCTTCAATGGTCTTGTCATGTATTTCGTTGACAGGGTTTTGAACACTGCCAGCTTCTGTAGGTGAACTTTTGGCATCGGTACCTGATTCAGTCGACGGGAGTGTTTGCTCAAATACAGCATCAACACTTCTATCATCATTTAAAAATTCAGGCAAGAGTCCTGTTTGTCCTTTCCCTAGAGTGTTTTCCTCGGAAGCCTTTGTGTTGGTTAAGTCATCTTGGTTTTTCTTTAAGCTTTCATTTTCGATTTGTGTTGTCGCCTTCGTGTTTTCCTGACAGATAGTATAAAATTTCCCGCCATTTTGTTCAATGTTTGAAATCTCAATATCTTTAGCTTCCATTTTTGTAACTTCTTCAGCTGCTTCATCTGATAACAATTCATTAGAAATTTCATCCTTCAGATTGTCTTGGTATGGTGGTACTTCCAAATTATGAGGACTCTTATTGAATTCCGCATCTGTTTCTAATGATGTTTCTGTTCCCAGCTTGAGATCATGAATTTGTTCTTCAGCCACTTCATGTATTTCTTTGGAATATTTGGCATCCTTCTTTTCTTGTTCCACTGGTGAATTCCGCATCTGTTTCTAATGATGTTTCTGTTCCCAGCTTGAGATCATGAATTTGTTCTTCAGCCACTTCATGTGTTTCTTTGGAATATTTGGCATCCTTCTTTTCTTGTTCCACTGGGAACTTGTATTCCACGTTACCTTCTACTGGAAGAGATGCCAAACTTTCTTCTTGTTTAGGAATGATCAAACTGCTGTTGTCATCTCTGGTTTCCTCTTGCTCCGTTTCAGCCTCAGGTTCTGAATGTCCATTTGAGTCAGTATTCTCTTTTCCCAGTATCAGATTCATCAGAAAATGTGAGACAGGCAAATCTTGTTCAACTTCTTTCTGATCATCACCAAAGTTTGGTTCATGCATGGCCTCTTCATCTTGTTCTTTGGGTATTTGCTTATCTTCTTGCTCTTCTGGTTCAGTAGGGAGTGGTTTCTCTGACAAAGACTTGTTTTGTTCATGTGTGTTTTCATCCTGTGTAGGCTGTGCAGGAAGATCAAGCTTATGCTCTTCTATCTTCTCGTTCGTATTTTCTTCATTTGATTCTGTAACTACTGATGAAACATCAAGGTTCCTTCTGGTGTCATCAAACGTCTTGAAACTTTCATCAGACAGTCCTCTCTCAGCTTTGGTAGCCTAAATGAAATGTAAAATTAGCATAGTATTATCAAATTAACTACAAAACAATTATTGAGTTCTGGTTTACTGACCTTATCGTGGATTTCCTTGTTGAATGTTACTGTTTCAGGGGCTAATGTATTGCTCGCATCTGCTTTCCCAAATGAAACAGTTTCATCAACCTTCTCAGATGCATTTCCTTCTGTTTCAAGCTGCAGAGCATCATCGGCGGATTCAGTTTCATGCTTTGCTAAGAAATTGATTATAGGCAACTGGTCATCATTGCTTGTGTCAGCATTTGATGTATCGACTTTTTGCTCTGTAGCTTCAAGTTCGACAGCATTGTCCCCTGTTGATTCCAAATTTTCATCTTCAACCTGATTCGGGAAAAAAATTCATAAGATTTTAGCCAGAGCACGCTCTACAAGAAAACTTGATTGTACGAATTTTATGTCACGTAAGTGAAATTTTTAAAAGTATTAACACTGACCTTATGATGAATGCTCAAGTCCTCAACATTGTTCTGTTCGGATGTTTCCACAACAGGTTTAGAAATGGAATTGAGTCCCTTGTTTTTCCCTGTCTCTTCAATTTCTATGGGCTGTATAGTTGCGTTGCACTGGATTAAATCTGCAATCTGAGTTGTATCATCCATTTTATTATCCACATTGTATGGTTCACTGGAATGCAGTTGAGATGTCTCTTCCTCTTCAGCTTTGATCTGAGATTCAGCTTGATGAACAGCTTTATCTTCATTTTGCGTTTCTTGCACTTCAGATACTATCTCTTTCTCTGATTCTTGAATGGCAAGTACATCATCATCGATCTTGTTTATGCATTCTTTATCCACACCATGCTCTCCGGATTCAACATTGTGAGCAACAGCTATAGGATCCTGTTCGACAAAAGTAATAGCTCATTGCTTTAGATCATACATAAACTGCTAGCAACGAATCTGGAACTGTAAATGCAGCACAAGCTGATATTACATTCTCTTCATTTCATGTTTGCCACAGTTTTAAGTTGAAGCGATTCATTACTTTGAGACGTACAATATCAAGAGTAATGTTTAGTCAATTAAACCTTACAACTTACGTTCTCGAGGATATGGTCGTTTGAAGGAGGTGTATGTGATATTTCTTGAACAGATGATGCCAAACCTGATTCAAGCTGCAGGATGAGTAGAACATATCAGTATTTTCAGTACAAGCAGCAGCTGGAGGCTTTTGCTAAATATTAACTACTTTGTTCCTCCTCTCATAGCAAATTTCCAGATTTGTTTGAAAATGCATCCTCTCATAGTGAAAAACATATCAGTATTTGGTTTGTTATGAATAATCCTTTCTTTAAAAATTGTGATCCCATGTAACTAATAATTCAATGTGCCAAGAATGGTTGTTGTCGGCACATTGCATGAAATGATACTACCAGAGATTGACATCAATAAAGGTTGTTTAATGCTTTACTTCCATCAGGCTGTTTAATGCTTTACTTTCGTTTCCAACCTGAAAATCTATCAGTTCGAACTTATGGAATCCAACATAGATGTTATAAACAACAGAATACTTTATTTAATCTTTTGACACGTCACTAATTGGAATTCTGAACCGACCTCATTTGAAGTTTCATCTTGTTCATTGGTAGAATTTATTGCTCCTATGTCGCTCGTTTCTGTATTCTCCTGCTCTTCTTGGTTATCCATTTTAGCATCAGCGTCTGAGGTGTTAGCACTGTTAGGTCTATTTTCTTCTTGAACCCCTTTATCCGTTCCCACATAGTCATCTGTTGTTACTGTAATGCTTGGGGTGGATTCCTCTGACGTAGGTAGGGCTTGTTCATTCTTGGCAATTTCATTAACCACCACCTCTGTTTGTTCAGCCTGCAAAATATTATTAAATAGAAACTTATTTTCATGTGTCTCAATTAAAAAGAATGCAACAAGTACCACGGTTAATGGTTGTAAATCTATCTACCTCAAACGTATCAGTCTCTTCTGTCATTGTGGTTCCATTTTCATTATTCTTGAATTCCACAAGTGGCTCAATGGTGACATCATCCCTCGTGTCTTCATGTTTCTGTTCATCTGCCTGAAGCTGTTCTTTCTTGCTTTCAACTTCCTCATCTTCTTTATGTTGCTCATCCAAGCTAACCTTTTGCACAGCCTCATCTTCCACTGATGACTCACAAGTTTGCAGTTGATGTTCTACACCATCAGATTGCCTGTTATCACTGGTTTGCTCATCACTTTTTATTGTATCATCGTTCTGCGTAACATCTTGTGATGCCTGGGTGTCATCTCCAATTACAGCTTGTGATGCTTCGGCAGTGCCTATTTCTGTGACAAGTTCTCCATTGATATCTTTATCTTGAACATGAGTTATGTTCTCTCCATGATGCTCGCTTGACATTTGGCTTGAATTCTGTTCAGTTCCAGCCTTTTTCCCTTCTTTGATTTGATCATTACTGTTTGAACTCTTCAGTTTATCGTCACCAGAACTTTGAATAGCATCTTCATCTGTCGTGTTATTGCTTTTCTCAGTTGTAGGAACAGTTTCACCCAAATCAAATGTATCATCCTGTACATAGTACAAAAGTAAGTCTTTCTGCAACTGTCCAAATTCAAGGAGTAGTGGCATATATATTTTCTTTTGTTTAGTTTTCTGTAATTATGTTTACAACTTAGAATTCGTAACAATTGTTACTCGGTGTGTCTACTTTATTGTTCATTTTACTTAACGGTTAACATATAAGCTTCCAACTTTGATATTGTGCTTGTGTGTTTTCAAACTTCAGTGGTATGTTTTGGTAGGCACCTTCATGTAAGATGAGGGTAGTAGTGAACATATACTTCCATAGTATACTTATTTATATAGGAAGATGGATAATGGTTGTGTTATGTTGCTTACTAGATAAAATGTTGTGGAATCAAAGCCGCTCAGCTCAATGTCTTTAGTGTTGTAGGAAAACCACCAGTAAAGATACCATATGAAGTACCAAATTTTATTTTTCCTTGTAGTTGAAGTATTAAACAAGATAAGGACCACCTATATCTTGTATTTATGTGGCATTTATTGTAACATAGATTATTTTAAGACTAAAGAACACAATTACCTTTAGTTCTGCCGATGTCTGTATTTCATCTTTCATTTCATGAGCCACCGTTGCATTGTCAGTCTCATTTCCCAACTTTTGTTCATGTGGTTCCACAGGATGGTCGCCTGATGCTATTTCATTATCTGTTGGAGATGGATCCACTGAAGTAGCAGTCTTAGTTTGTGAACAGGAGATATCTCCATCGTTGCTGCCTTCAATACAGTTCATTTCTTTCGTTTCAAAGTCGTTGAGCTGCTGAATATCAGAAGTTGCCTCAGCTGTTGCTATATTACCTTCTGAAGCTGGTTTATCTAATGCATCAGGTTGGCTTGTACGAAAGTCTTCTTTATCTTCATTCACACTAATATCCTTGATTTCTTCCACTGATTCTACTCCATGCTCTTTTTCGCCAACAGATGGGTTGATTTCATCTGCAACACTGTCTTCTGTAGTTGTATCTTCAAGGGTGACGACTTTTTGGTCTGACATATCTTCTGCCTTGAAAAGATTACCGTCTTCACTATCTCTGGATGATTTTACCTGCTGTGCTGGTTGGACACAACAATCTGGATCATTTCCCAGTTCACTCCTTTCTTCAGGTGCATTTTCAGGACTTTCAATGCTACTTTGTTCTGAGACCTCTTCAGCTTCCATTGCTTCATTGTCTCTGATTTCTGCTGGTCTGTCCTGGTGCACCAGCTGATCATCAACATTTGGCTCATTGTCTACTGCTGGCTCCTCGAGTGTAGAAACTCTATGCTCCTGATGATCTTCAGTTTCCGCAGCTTCTATGACTCTAGATTCTTCTGTTGAATCCAAATCCTGCATTTCTTGGACATCAGAAGTTGTTTCAATTCTAGATAATTTACTTTCTTGAGCAGTCTCTCGAGGAGTAGGTCCACTATCGAGATTGGAGAATTGATCTGTTTGTGCATCTTCACTGTTCTTGATTTCGTGAGTGGTGACATTCTGCAGTGGCGTGTCACAAGCTGGTTCTGCTATTGTTGGATTGTCTTCTTCTGGAGTAAGCTTGTCAGAAGCAGAACCAGCGATTTGTTGGGTTTCTCTTGGCATTTCTGTGGTGTCGGTGTGCGCATCTTCAACTGATTCTTGCTCATGGACTAGCTGAATATCAGAATGTGGGGAAATTGTTTTTGAAGCATAATTTTCAGCCACTTCTATTGTGCTTTCAACAAGACTTTCTTGAGGGGTTGCTTCAGTGTCCACGGTTTCTCCGTCCATCCTTTCTTCTGGCAGGTCACTTGGTGTGATACTGTCTTCTGTTCCAACTGGTTCTGTTTTCTTGGCCTCTTCTAGCTCAGGCTCCTGCGCCAGTGATGTATCAACAACTGCCTTGGTTTCTACATTTTCCTCCAGAGCTGTCTCAGCAGCAAGAGCACCATGGCTTTTCACATATTCAGCATCCTCGATTAGTCCTGCTGATTGTAAATTATCTGCTTGAGTTTCAGGACTTTGTTCAGTTACTGTTGCATTATCTTCTAAAGTGGGCTCCTCTGAATTAGAAATTTCTTGAGAGTTATATGTTTCGACTTCGTTGAGTTCTGCTAATTCTAGATCCTGGGGTTGCTGATGCCCATCATCTTGTTCAATGGTTACATTTTCTTCTTTTGCCATTTCTTCAGGGGCAGATTCCTCAAAAGGAGAGATGCTTTGCTGGGAGATACTCTGAGGCTCAGTGGCTACAACATGATTCATGTTTTCGACTGATTCTGGTTCCAGTGTTTGTGGCTCAGTTGAAGTTGTGGTCTCTTCTGTCGCTTTCTCTTCTGAGTGATCATCATTGAATTGATGGGGTGTTGCTTGCACTTCGGTGGCTTCAATGTTGCTCACGCCTCCTGCTGATTCCATAACATGCAACTCACTTGCGGTTGGATTATTTTCTTGAGTTTGCTTGTGAAAAACTGTCATTCGTGTTTTCGACTGATTCTGGATCCACTGTTTGTGGCTCAGTTGAAGTTGTAGTTTGTTCTGTTGCTTTCTCTTCTGAGTGATCACCATTGAACTGATGGGGTGTTGCTGGCACTTCAGTGGCTTCAATATTGCTCACACCTCCTGCTGATTCCATAACATGCAACTCACTTGCGGTTGGATTATTTTCTTGAGTTTGCTTGTGAAAAACATTAGCATCTATTTCATGGGATGATTCGTTCACTTGAACAAGCTCGGTGTCCTTCATTTCTTCTAATTCCAGTTCCTGCTCCAGCTGTATGTCAGAAGTTGGCACACTTTCAGAGATATTGTTTTCTTGAGTTGACTTCCCAGCAGAATCCATGTTGCTTTCGTTGGATATTTCTCTAGTTTTAGTGTCTTTGTCACCCTCAATTTCTTCTAAAGATTCCATGATGTTTACTTCTGTGGTGCCACAAGTTGTTTCATTTTCTGTTACATAATCTTCTGGAGAAGGCTCCTCAGAAATGCTGACATTGCTTTCCTCAGGGACTGCTTCGATTCTAGTGGCTTCAATTTCATTTATTTCTGATGCTGACTCCATCTGCTGCTTCTCACACGCTGGTGTTTTATCTTCATGAGCTGAATCATCGAGTAGAGAAACATGTTTTTGGTCAGAATCTTCCTCTGTTTCAACATGTTCTATGTTCTTTGTGTCTTCTGGTTCTATCTCCCGCACATGCTTTTCAGCAATATCCTCATTTCTTAGCATATTCTTTTCTTCGTTTTCCTCATCAACAATTGCCACATTAGAGACTTCTGCAATATTCTCTGCGGTGTGTTCTGTGATTTCTTCTGTTGACCCATCACTATCAACTTCTTGACTGCCACTGGTTGATCCTGCTTCTGTTACATCATCTTCCACTTTGTCATCCTGGGAACTAGGTGCAGTTTTTACACCCTGAGTTCCAGCAGTTTCAGTGATATTTGTTTCAACTGAATCTTGTTCTGGGCCATTAGTTTCTTCAGAAGGTTCTTGATTAAGCACTTCTTGAGCCTCTATTGTTGACTCATCAGCATGCTCAGATTTAGGCATCTCTTCCGGCACCACATCTGCATCCATAGCATCAGCTTGCTTACTTTGTTGATCTTCTCCTTTGATTTTGACCACCTCTTCTATGTGTTCGGCTGTAGATGTATCTTCTGGAAAGCTCTCTCTATGGTCAAGATGAATACCACTGTTTTCTTTAGCTGGTTCATCTGTTTCTGTGTTTCCATCAATAGTATCTGAAATGGCATCAGAATCATCCAGACTGGGATCCACAGGAGTTTGGACTCCAGCAGGTGCTTCAGCTACAACCTCGACATCGGGAATATTTGCCAGGCTTGAAGGTTGTCTGTCCTCAGTTGCTTTTGCCGGATCAAGAATCTGGTCCAGCTGAAAAACATCACTGTCAGTTTTCAATGAGTCTTCCTGCATCGGGTCCTCCTCCTGTTGATCATCTCCCTTAGGCTCCTCTTCTTTCTCATGCTTCAAAAGGCTGCTATCTTCTGTTGTGGTCTCTCCATGGTTTAAAGAATCATTCACTTCTCCGTTAATTTTGTTGCTCTCTACCTGTTTATCATCTTTCCTATTGTCTTCATGCAGCTGTTCATTTGAAATCTTGTCTTCTTCGTCCATATGGCCATTCAGAAAAGATGTGCCATTTAGGTTATGTTCTGTAGGAAGTTTGATTTCGGAGGGTGTTTCTACTAAAATGTGATCCTCCGGAATCTTCAACTTTCCTTCAGTTGAATCAATGATTTCTCCCATGTCCTTGATCTCCATAGATGAATGCTTGCCGTCTAGGTTTGTTTGCATATAGACTGGCTCTAAGTCCACGGCTTCCACTTGAGCTTCCTGGATAAATAACAGGTAATCCAGCATTAGAAAAATACATTTCGGGTGGCCCTGTAATAACTTGCTAGGTTAGATAATGACTATTCGTACACATTAGGCTGTATGTTTGTATATCTTATGTTGTATGTTTCCGATAAGAAAAAAGAAACTGATGATCTATACATTCTCACATTCACTGTTTCTTGACTTCTATTTTGACCATCAATCATGCATCACTGTAAAAATGGGTACTATCCTGCATGATGGCAACCATTTCTTCTTGGCAACTGTGTTTTACTTTTACTAGTAAATGGAGCTGGAATGGCACATTTAGGTTCAGTGCATGTAAGAGTTCCTATTTCATGGTCTTAGTACTCTACAGCAAATGGTCAACAAAGAACATGCTGAATGTTAAATAATGCATTAATACAGCAATGTAATATGTCAATGCAGGTGACAGGAATACTGAAGTATTAAGAGCCTTGTTTAATTCTTACATGAAAGAGGAACTTGTCAGCATAGTGAGTGCTTCTACTAAATGGATTCGTAATGCAATTATATGTTTTGCATGATTCATATGTAACCATTTGGTCATTTCATGCTTTTTTCTTTAATCGGCACAAGATGGTTGACTCTCAGTGTAAATCAATGTTAATTGCTTATTATGTTAACCTTGTCACCATCTATATCACCACAAGAGATCAATTACTAAACTTTTCTATCCTTATAGTTAACACCTGTTTCATCTGAATATGTAGACTGCCGAATTAACTATTTTCTCTATATTGAGAGAATTCGTATGCCAAAATATCAAATTCAGGAAAACATAACGATGTCGGGCACAAGGAGTAGTTACAGTAAAACATTTTATCAGTAATGAAGGATCAAAGCTGGGCATATAGTAACTTTTATTTTCGTTTACCACTGAATTATTTTTCTTGATACAGTAATTGGATCCTTTAAACTTACAGTAACCTAGTTTGCGGGTCAGATCCTTTCCAACCGAATCAAGAATATGGTTAAAATTTAAAAGGTAGGCAACTCAGTTTGTTAAAAATCAGGAGAACGTGATGACTCTTAAACTGCATTCAGTTTTGCTATTTTTTATGAAGCATGCTTTGCTTCTGAAGATTGTTTGTTTAGATACTAAAAAGGTGAGCACAGTGCAATTTCATGAAACACAACTTGCCATGTATTGGAAAGGAGATTAACGTAAAACAACTTTCAAGCGGCCGAGCTGGAAATAAGATACCATGGTGAACTTCCTTGCAAAGTGGCAAAAAACTACTGAACTTTTAGAATTTATTCCCCGGGACGCAGCTGACAGACATCGACGCCAATGAAGCAGAGTCGACGTAGCTACACATCCACACCAAGTATCCATGCATGCAGGGAGAACAGAAGCAAGCAAGTGCCGCAGAAGTTCAGAAGCTAAGAGGAGCATTTCTTACCTTCCCATCTGCTGCTTCTCGGGCTTCCTCTTCTGTTGCCATTGCTCCAGATCAGGATGGGAAGAAGAAAGGAGAAGGAAGGAAGAAAGACAGTCAGAAAGAAGAAAGCTGGAGAGGCTTGATCCTGAAAAAAGGCTTGTGGGCGCTTGAAAAGCTGGTGGTCTTTATACCCTACTTTCCTCTGTCGATAAGTTTTCTGTCGCTGGGCAGCGGTTAGGAAGCAATGACAGACTGACAGTGCTGTTGACAAGGAGTAGGCACTTGCTTAAGCACAATCTAGATTAAGTTGAAGAAACTTATGCTCGAAATGGCAGATCAGTGAACATGGAATCTTGGCATTAGGTGCCAAAATGCCAACTGGTGCATGAGGCACATGGTTTGTGGTGGCTGGACCAGTGTGTTTTCATTCTTGCAATGCTGGACCCACGGAACCTTTTCTCTGAAATTATTGGATCGATAATTGATCAGGAGTATCACCATTTTTTTCTTTCCCGGGTGCAGCTCAAAAGCAAAGTTTAGTTTTTCGCGTAAACCTTGTCTGTTTTTTTTTCCTTTGTTGCTTGGCTTTACATATAACATTATATGATTGGTTTTCATAAGCTCCTTATGGTGCAACTTTTCTCCTAGCAGTTAGGTTGCCCTTGTATGCTTTAGTCTCTCTCAACTATTTATGGAATGTTTGTGTCATCTTGCATCAGAATGCAAATGAATGACGGATTCGCCCGTGCTTCTGTTGTTTAATTTTAATTAAAATCGAGTGAAAAGCAGAACAGGCTGAAAGAAATTGTAACTTTGGTAAACTCTTGCACTCCAGAGGGTTTTTTTTAATTCCTTCTGATAAGTCGCTTCTTTCCATTTCATCTACTGAAATATTGTTCTATAGTTAATGCATCATTCTTCCAGACCATTACTCCTGAATGTTACGAACAATGGCCAGCAGTATATCTTTTCGATCAGCCCATTGTTCTAGTATTCACAGTTATGAAAAGTTTTAACACCTTCTGAAAATCTAATTTCTGAAGAGTACAGCACACGAGGGCAGTAAGCATAAACCCGGACTATTCAATCCAGTCAAGTGGCTGGCGATGACAGTGATCTGGAGCGAAAAAGAATTCCACATGATCAACTGCTCTGGACAAGGAAAATACCAAGTTGGCGAGCCCCAAGTGCCATGCTGGATCCATCGCACGCCGTCCAAATTCTTGTAGGAAAAAGAAGTCCACCGCCTGGCCTGATCCGTCACCTTCTATGGATTACCGAAAACGGAGGCAGGTAATGCTAAGTGTTTGTGCTTATTATCCTAGCATATCACGGCGCCGAAAGAACGAAATTAATGGTGACATTGGAAGATGACATGTATGATTTGCATATCCTAATCATCAAAGTTTCAAGCAGCCCCGGTGCCGCTGTCAGGTCTGAGTCAGCATCGTACGTAGATTCTATCATTCTTTGAAAAAATTGAGAAGTTGATGTCATGTTTCCTGGAACTGTTTGCTTTTGCTCCTTGAAATATAATCGTCACTTGAATCATAGTGGGAATAAGTACTTAGGCCGTAATTTTTTTTGTGTGTGTGATTCTAGTTTTCATGCCACAATCATTATATTTCGTTTGAGGTAATGTACATGGTCTGTGATCCAGAAAAACGGCATCTATAATCTATCGTAACTATCACAAGTCCTTTTTTTTGTATATGATGATTTACACAAAATGTAATTTTTCACATCAATATCACAAGTTCTGTTATTTTCATGCTGTCCTCTGCACCACATATAGATACATATATATTTAGTTTTCATGCACCACAGTCGAAACAAAAGAGTCTAATCCACGAAAAATGGCATGTACTTTAAGTAATACAAGTTCCATTTTTACATACGGATATGATACATCTAAAATGTCCTATTTCTTCACACATGATCTGATCTTGCAAAAAGGAAAGAAAAAGGAAAAGGCTAGATAAGAAAAGAGAAGAAAGCTGCCTAATTTTCCATGGATGACTGCAACAAGAGAAGCGAATATGACCCCCGGATGGGAAACGCATACCCCGCAACACCATTCTTAGCACCGGCCAGGCTAAAGCCATTTTGTCATGTTCCGCCGCCAAAATCATAACCACCCAAAATTTCTCACATAATTTTCATCGTCTCCGGACCCGTCAATTTTGAACAATTTAAGCCTGCCCGGGAATTCCTTGAGAACGATGCACAGAACAAATAATATAAGATATACTTGAGTCCGTACGTCACATAAAGTAGAGATGGAGAGAGAGCATCATCTTTCATAGCCAACTCCATTACGGATGCAATGACATTTCTCTATCATGTGATGTCACAAAATAATAATAAGCCATTCGAACTCGAGGCCTTCCTACAACAATGAGAAATTCTTGCAAATTTTATGCCTGCCAAACATGCCTGGATCCCACGTCGGTCTTCTTAGTGCCTGCTAGCTTTTGCACGATAGGCCAAACGTGCTGATCACGCGCCTTCAGGAGCCTGCGACGTTTGTATGACACCATGTGTTTGTTCCAAGGTTGAATCGTTGATTATTGAACACTTTCTTTCCTTCAAAAGAGAAAAAAAATTTGGCAAATGCACGTACCGTGTACGCATCTAACACATATAGTTCACTAGATTCCAAGTGATGGAACCAAAGCTGAACATGGACTGGATGGCTGGTGATAGTGATGCTAATGTTCGGTACCTCTATGGCCGCGAACAAAGCTGTTGACTAAAGCTAATACGCTTCATCCATGTGTAACTTTAAATGCATCATTCTTCCAGACCATTACTCCTGAATGTTACGAACAATGGCCAGCAGTATATCTTTTCGATCAGCCCATTGTTCTAGTATTCACAGTTATGAAAAGTTTTAACACCTTCTGAAAATCTAATTTCTGAAGAGTACAGCACACGAGGGCAGTAAGCATAAACCCGGACTATTCAATCCAGTCAAGTGGCTGGCGATGACAGTGATCTGGAGCGAAAAAGAATTCCACATGATCAACTGCTCTGGACAAGGAAAATACCAAGTTGGCGAGCCCCAAGTGCCATGCTGGATCCATCGCACGCCGTCCAAATTCTTGTAGGAAAAAGAAGTCCACCGCCTGGCCTGATCCGTCACCTTCTATGGATTACCGAAAACGGAGGCAGGTAATGCTAAGTGTTTGTGCTTATTATCCTAGCATATCACGGCGCCGAAAGAACGAAATTAATGGTGACATTGGAAGATGACATGTATGATTTGCATATCCTAATCATCAAAGTTTCAAGCAGCCCCGGTGCCGCTGTCAGGTCTGAGTCAGCATCGTACGTAGATTCTATCATTCTTTGAAAAAATTGAGAAGTTGATGTCATGTTTCCTGGAACTGTTTGCTTTTGCTCCTTGAAATATAATCGTCACTTGAATCATAGTGGGAATAAGTACTTAGGCCGTAATTTTTTTTGTGTGTGTGATTCTAGTTTTCATGCCACAATCATTATATTTCGTTTGAGGTAATGTACATGGTCTGTGATCCAGAAAAACGGCATCTATAATCTATCGTAACTATCACAAGTCCTTTTTTTTGTATATGATGATTTACACAAAATGTAATTTTTCACATCAATATCACAAGTTCTGTTATTTTCATGCTGTCCTCTGCACCACATATAGATACATATATATTTAGTTTTCATGCACCACAGTCGAAACAAAAGAGTCTAATCCACGAAAAATGGCATGTACTTTAAGTAATACAAGTTCCATTTTTACATACGGATATGATACATCTAAAATGTCCTATTTCTTCACACATGATCTGATCTTGCAAAAAGGAAAGAAAAAGGAAAAGGCTAGATAAGAAAAGAGAAGAAAGCTGCCTAATTTTCCATGGATGACTGCAACAAGAGAAGCGAATATGACCCCCTGATGGGAAACGCATACCCCGCAACACCATTCTTAGCACCGGCCAGGCTAAAGCCATTTTGTCATGTTCCGCCGCCAAAATCATAACCACCCAAAATTTCTCACATAATTTTCATCGTCTCCGGACCCGTCAATTTTGAACAATTTAAGCCTGCCCGGGAATTCCTTGAGAACGATGCACAGAACAAATAATATAAGATATACTTGAGTCCGTACGTCACATAAAGTAGAGATGGAGAGAGAGCATCATCTTTCATAGCCAACTCCATTACGGATGCAATGACATTTCTCTATCATGTGATGTCACAAAATAATAATAAGCCATTCGAACTCGAGGCCTTCCTACAACAATGAGAAATTCTTGCAAATTTTATGCCTGCCAAACATGCCTGGATCCCACGTCGGTCTTCTTAGTGCCTGCTAGCTTTTGCACGATAGGCCAAACGTGCTGATCACGCGCCTTCAGGAGCCTGCGACGTTTGTATGACACCATGTGTTTGTTCCAAGGTTGAATCGTTGATTATTGAACACTTTCTTTCCTTCAAAAGAGAAAAAAATTTTGGCAAATGCACGTACCGTGTACGCATCTAACACATATAGTTCACTAGATTCCAAGTGATGGAACCAAAGCTGAACATGGACTGGATGGCTGGTGATAGTGATGCTAATGTTCGGTACCTCTATGGCCGCGAACAAAGCTGTTGACTAAAGCTAATACGCTTCATCCATGTGTAACTTTAAGGGTACACATGTGGTGCGGATAAACTTTAGTACCATGTGGCAAGAATGCTTGACCCATGTATATTGCTATGCTTCCTGACAGTTATGCCTTGACAGCCTTGTTGATTGAGAGACATGTAACTGGTTTGCAGTTAGCGGGGTCTTGAAGATACTGGACTGGCTGCCGCTAGCATATTAGCTGATGTCATTCCCAGATCGAACATATTAATGATTGGACTATATTGCAGCATCCAGGTTGGAGACTGGACTCCTGGAGAAAGCAATGGAAAGAAGGGAGCTCTTGGTGAAAAGCTTCTGAAATTGCAAGTGGTCATGTGGAGGGAGCAAACCTTTTACCATTATCCAATGGGAGCGAAGAATCTCACAGCGAAGGAAAGGGCTTGATCTGCAGAGTGGATCCACAGAGAGAATTTTCGGAGTCCCACTGCTGACATGTGGACCCCGTGCAGAAGTGCATGTTTTCAGCTTACTCTCTGCTTCAGAACACTAACACATGCAAGCATATTCGAACCTTTCAGAAAGGAACAGTGGCTAATTCCCGAAATTTGCAGACAAGAACGGTTGAAATAACTCCACATAGACCCCGTTGGTTCATGCTGCACTGTTTCCTTTTCATGATCACGACGTATTCGAACCTTTCAGAAAGGCACAGTGGCTAATTCCCGAAACTTGAAGACAAGAAGAGTTGAAATAACTCCACATAGATCCCGTTGGTTCATGCTGCACTGTTTCCTTTTTCCTATTTCATGATCTCGACCTGTCTATTTCATGCTGTTAATTTTTGTTTCCTGACTTGATGACAGATAGGAGATTCATAGACTGATAGGCGCTGGGAGAAGGCTCAGCAGCCGAGTGATCTTCTACTCTCTCAACTGAAACTGAAAGGCTGTGGCCTCTCGTGGTTGAGCTGTCCCTGCGCAGGGCGCAAAAGCCATTCTGAGCCCACCGCGGCAGTTAGGTACATAAGATCTTGCTTTCTTTCCTTCTTCTTGACTTGAGACCAAATTAGGTGCATGAGATCAAGACATGGATTAAGATCTGGGAGCTATATAATACTGGCAAAACCAAACGGTAGGCGCCATGGTGACAGTGCGCCATGCTGCAGGGTCGAGCTGGCTCCCATGTCAGTCACCAGTGTCCAACAAACGAAGGAGTTTAGTAGCCTTGGATTGTAATGTCAGGAAGCAATCAACACTAAGCAACAATCATGAGTTATTGCATGTTTGCCGTTGAACAGTAGCACAGTAGAAGATGCTGCATCGGGCATGCATTTGCAGTTGACATCGAATTACTGCAGACAGGTTCAGTCCGTGGTGCACTGGTGTTTGGTCAGTGAGTCGTCAGGTGATCCTTCCATGGCAATCTCTGCTCCTCAGACACGAATGATGTAGCTACCTGGGTCGGCGTCCACAGTCCCAGATACTATTCTCACAATGCGGTGTTGTGTCAGTGTAGAACATGATGCCTTGAACAGCGTGGAAATGGTTGGCCTGCCGTTCATGAATTGTGGCCACGAAAAATGAAAACGGGCCGCATTTCTTCTGAAATCAACCACCTCGTGGAGCCCGTATGCTACCATGTGGCCTCATGCCGCCGCGTCACCCACCTCCGTTACCTGCCTGATGGCCTCACCTCCCAGGGAGAATCTCTGTCGCTAGGAGCAAATCCATGGCCGCCGCCTCCTCTTTTATTCTCTCGCGCTGCCGGTGGTTTCGGAAGGATCGCGAAGCGAGCTCTTTGGCAGCCGGCGGGGCTCAGGCGAGGGTCACCGGAGCCGCCGCCGTAGCCAGGTCGTGGCCGCCGGAGCCCTGGGCTTTGGTCTGCGCCATGATCCAACGGCTGGGGGTAGATTTTACAAAAGAACCCTCAAACTGGATCGCGATTAATAATCGCGATCCAACTATTTACATAAAAAACCCTTGAAATGGGTCACGACTATTAATCGCGATCCAAATAGTTTCAAATAACCCCCCAATGGACCTAACGTATTACAGAACAGTCCCTCTGTACTCTGTTCCCGCCTGCGATTTCGCTCCTCCGCGTTCTCTCTCCCCTTCCTTCCCGTCCGGCGGCGGCGGCGGACCGGCCCTTCGCCGCGGAGCACCTTTCACCGCCGGATCCAGTCCCTCTCCTCCATCTTCTCTCAATCTCTTTATCAGAGCTGCGGACGAGAGACTGCCATTGGAATCGGGTGGCAACGCTCCACTTCCCCACGGTCGTCGGCGGATTGGCCTCCCCGCCATCGTCGCCTTTGGATGCGTCGCCGAATGAAGCTCACTGTTCAGCGCTGTTTCGTACCAGTATAGTACAGGAAGGCGGAAGGGTTGGTTTCTCTGTTCGTTTGCTCGGAAGTCGGAACAGGGGGATCCCTGAACAAGAACAGATGTGCTCAAGGAGGAACGTCCACTGTACTTCTGCATACAGAACTTGCCATCTGGGCTCCTCGAGGCAAACCACGAACACACAACCACCAGAAAAGAGATGAAAGAATCTGCATTTCTGCTTCGGCTCACGCTCTGTTTTATGAAGCCACGAGCTGTCACTTGGTGGAACCTAGTCTCTGGTAATTTTGATGCATCGCCTCTTAACCAACTATTTCTCTTCATGGCAGCCTTGCTCGACCGTAGATGGATGTGTTGTAAACAGAGTGAAGACCGTGAGCTGAATGATTTCTTTTATAGCAATTCACTACAGTAATAGTATATGGGGTTTGATGTCAGTAGGACCAAGAATTGCTCTATATGTTTGCCTACAAAAGGTGAATATGGATTCTTGTGCACATCATGCACCACATGCACAGTTCTATTTACAGCATATGAGAATATGGGTTTGATTTTGAATAAATGTCCAAGAACCCTCCAAATGGTAGTACGGCATAAAAGGTCAAAGTTGTAGGTTATGCAATACTACATGTAGAAATCAGATACTAGGGCGGACTTGCATTTTGGTGAGTGGGGCATATGCCCCTATGCACTTTTTAAATTTTGCATTTTAATTAATTATACTTTATAATAAATTAATTTGAGTTTTTAATCCATTTACTTGATTTTGTAGCTTATTATTAGTGAATTATCCCTTTCTTTACGCTTTACTATACGCCGGCTCAGATGTTTGTTGCTCGACCTGATAGTGCGATGTTGTGCATCTTATTCTAGAATAAACCATAAAGAAACGCCACCCCTCCTGACCCATCTGCTAGATATAGTTGTGGTCAGCAAATGAATTGACTAGAATTTTAACAACTTTGTTTATACTAAATTGGATATTTAAGTGGGTTCTATTTAGCATAGATATAACATTTTGAAAATGAAGTGCTCCAACCATTGTATCTATCTATATGTCCCTGGTAATGCAACCCACACTCAAAAGAACTCTGTTAACATTCTAATTGAATTGCAATTCAGCATAGTCGAGCTGCCTTCTGTGACTCACCAATGCCCCCAAACAAGGAAGGACTTTTTGGCCAAGAAAAAAAGGAATGAATTTGTTTTAGCTTAAATTGAACTTCCGTTATCGAAAAAGAAAAATGTTACTGAAATATGCTTAACTTTTCTATTTTGATTCCTGGTTGTTGCCAATGAGGCAATGAGTTTAGTTTGCACGGGTAGCAACATGGAAATGGCATGACAGCCGATTTCCGAAATGGGCTTCGTGGCTCTGGCCCAGGAATAATAGGCCGTTTGTCATAAGTGGCGTAGACATGCTAGCAGTGAATCGTTCTACTATTAGTAGCTTTCTTGTTTCTCTCTAAAAAAAATCCAGTTCAAAAAAAGAAAAGTTTTCTTGTTCTTCTTTTACGGGACTTCTGCACATATGAAATGTAATATTAGCCCCAACTACCTCTCACCTTTTATCCTCTCTCCTTCAGCTTAATGCAATGCCACCATTATTTATTTATAACCCCTTAGCTTTGGGAAAAGAAGCCAGCAACAAAAGGTAAAAGCCTCACCTATTTAGCCGGCCTGCATCCTCGGATCTGCGTTGCCTACACTCAAACTCAATTGCTACTTCCTTTACCTCCTCAGCTGCTTAACTCAGACCAACGACACGACTACCTACAACACAAGGCTTGCCACTACTGATCCCTCATCATCTTCATAGTAGTAACAGTACATGGGGATCCAAGAGGTGAAGAAGCTGCACCAGCGTCGCCATGACATGCGAGCAGAAGATCACCAAGACGGCAAGAAGGTCTGGGTCCTCGCCGCGGAGCTCACCCTGCCGCTGCGGCGGACGCTCAAGCCCATCAAGACCGGTCGGCGACGGCACGGTCACGCCGCCCCCCACGACGGAGCCGCCGCCGACGACGACGAGGAGGAGCGTAGAGAGGAAGAAGAAGAGGTGGAGGAGGCAGTGACGCCGAAGGGGGAAGGGTGCAGGATACCAGCTGAGGCGGAGACGTGCCCGCCGGCGCCCAAGAAGCCGAGAACGGTGGTGATGATCTGCGACAGTCGCCGGTGCAACTGCGACGGCGAGGCGCTCGAGTTCTTCCGCGTGCCGGTGGATTTGGAGGCCGTCTTTGCCAGCGTAGCTGCCAAGGCAAATTAAACTAGTAGCTATATATGCATCAGCCGTCAGTTGTGACTGTCTGTGTGGTGCTTGCTCGTTGCTCGAGTTCAAGAGATCGAGGGGTGAATTAAGCACTAAGCAGTGCGGGGGAGAGTGATGAGTGAGTCAGATTGGTAGTGTGTGCAGTTGTACAAATTCTCTTGTTGCACATGTTAATGCCAGTCTTTTGTGATCTTAGTCTGTTGGATGTCAGAAATTGCAATCGTCCTTTGCTGCATATATGTATTTCTATCTTCCGTATTTCATTTTAATTTTGGAGGGAAATGATCGAGGGTTAAGTTTGTTTCCATTATACATGTAACTGGAAACGGCGCCAAATGTTAGAAGTTTTAATTGACAGCGGTTGCTGTGAACATACTGGCAGAGATTCCAATAGTAGTTTTTTTTTTTTCTTTTTGAACATCTGTTTGTCCAGGCACGATATTATCCAGACCACAGTTAACATGTCACCGGGCTCTATCCCGCCAATTTTGAAATCCGAACAGGAAAGATGATTAAATCCCTGGAAACATGCGAATCACTTTAGAGTTGATATAATCATAATCAGTAGTTTGCTCTTAAAGCCTTTTGCTTTCTCGAGCTTCGAGCTAGAAGGGAAAGAGAACAGTTTAGTTAGGATCCCAATTTAAAGTACTCATAGTGTACACAACAACTTTAGCAAGTTGTCATTTTCTCTGCTGCATTTTCAAACAAAGAGTTATCCACTCATATTACTTAAAATTAAGAATTAGTAACGGGCAATACTTTTTTGGCATGCTTGTTGCTCCCAAAACAAAAGGGAATCGTGAATTTTTGAATGTTTTTGCATTGACAAGATCGTTAAACTTTGGGCACCTGTAGGTAGGAACAATTCAATTTCATGAGATATTCACATATTGCATAACTCCACATTTTTTACAGTTTTCTATTGCTGCCGTGAGCCATCACTGGAAATTCGTTTTCTAGCGTTGAACTTGTTTCTTTTTGTTGCACTTTAAGATCAACAAACCCACAGTCACTCTCGCCGCCTATAGCTTCAATAGGCCGGTATATAATCGAATGTTCTAATCCCTTAAATATTGAAGTTAAGATACTGCTGCATGCATGACCACAGTTTTGATGAGCTAGACAGATAATTTGGAGGATACTAGTTAACGGCTCCCACCAGGGTTCAGTGGTCTCCTTTTTCTCCCTTGGATCCCTCCATGCCTCTGGGCCCCTACATTGCTGCTTGCTCAAAGCCACCGGCCTTGTAAAGAAGGTCTCCTGGTTCTTCTGGTTTGACCTGCACAGTCAAGTATTTTTGTTTTTCCAGTGAAAAGCCACTGCAAACTTTACTACTACTGTTTAGTAGGCACTGTTTATGAGCGCAAGAACCAACCAACTAATTGGATACTTCTGTATGTCTTTTCTTTACTCAATCGATCAGATGCATGATGAATGTGTCGTGCCAAGTGTAAACATTTTATTTGTCAAAAATGTTCATTATTTATTATAGAAAATTGATTATTTCCCTCTATGCAAGTTATCTAAATTTCTAAAATGTTGAATACAGTTCTCAAGCAAAAGGTTAGAGTGATCAGTAAGGGGAAGTTTGGCAACTATCATGATTATTGATGCATATGCATCTATCTAACCCAGGGTTGTCGCTACAATCCAACTATAAAATGGAAACACGTCGAGTTCAGAGTTCCTGGATCCTGATGAAAGTGGTACTCAAAACAACTTTTGAGGGTGACAAAACAATGAGGGTTTTGATGGTAGGATTATCTCTAACTAGTACGGAGTACCGCAAAGATCCTCTTGCCAGAGAAAACTAGGGTTAGTTGATCCGGCCATTTCCATTATGGCCTAGGGTTGGGTATGTGTCCAAAATGATGAATGCTTCAGTTAAGGGCACGTACTGAAGATGATTAGAGGGACTAGCTCCACTTAACTGTGTCTGCCATTATAGGGTACATGTATAATTAAATGCACATGGTGTCCATTCTTTATTTTATTTGACTCGAAAACAAGAGAAGTGTCATTATTCAGAGTATACACGTCGATGTAACAAGACTCTAAATCTTGTCGTGATTCGTCTACTAAGATATATTGGGGTGATCCAATTATTGGATTGGGTGTGATCGATGAGAAAGACATGGAGATCGAGATGAATGTTATGGCTAATTTGTAGAGCTCTCCGTATTAACAATGTTATCTCGACTAGTAATGAGATGTCAAATGAGAACGACAAGAACAGAAGTTAAGCTTCGTTGAAATACATGCATGACTTGGCCCAATGTGACGGGCATTACAAAAATCAGGCTCGATTCCTGTTGTATGCGCGACATGCTATTTCAAAATTACATTGAGGTTCGAGACCTAAAGCTTGCCCCATCATGAGTTTCATACAAGTTGATCTCTTTCTTTCGTATTTATCATTCTGAATGTACTTTGATCATTAGACTTAGCTTTATAATAACTTAACATAAAGACACTCTATCTAGTTAAGTTTATGCATAGTACAACCACAATTATTTTTCCGTTGAAAAATAATCACTCACTCACTACAGCGTTTCCTCCAACATTAGTTGGACTTAGGAATGAAATGCAAAACCTATTGTAGTCTTTTCGTTCCAGCTATGCATGTAATGCGATGTAAGATAAATGTGACATCACTTCGATGTAAGATAGGCACCCTACCTCGAGTGCTTTACCTGTAACAGCACCTGATCGATCATGCATCACGCGAGCTTCATCAATAGACTTTCTTTATAGACTTTTATTGTTGATCTCTTTGTGGTAATCGATCGATGGATCAAACTTTTGTTTTCCTAATACCATGGTCACTTGGCTTGTGTGGAACTTTGTAATAAGGAACAGCTATATGTATCTTTCGATAACGAGGTTGGAATATTAGTCAATATATTCTCTTTTCTAAAAAAATGCACTTTCACGGTTTCAGAAAGGATTCTATGAAATAATGTCATGGGCATGTGCCGAAACACAGTGATATCAGACGCAGCACGGCCCATGCAGGAAGGAAGGACCATGTACATATGAACAGTTCCAGGCACATGTGGCAGGGGCACCACTGCATTTTCGCCTGAACTGTCACCTCACCTCATTCATCAGACTCTAATTGGATCCTCTTAAACTCTGCATTTATGCAACGACGAACACAGATATGGTGAAATTATGCAATTTATAAGAAGAATTATGTGGCCACAGACATGGTGAAATTAGGCACTTTATAAGCAGAATTATGTGATCAGTAACACTGAGGTAACAGGTTCACGTATACTAAACAAGTTTATCATTGGTTCACTGAGCACCCATGAGCCTCATCTAACGTTACACAAAGGCAGGCTAGTTCTTCTCTCCTATCAGAGAGTACAATAAAGGTGCCCCAGGAAGTGCACGAGTCAACTCATAAGGCCAGTCTTAATGGGGCATTTCATTTGCATTAAATTCTATGCCATGTGTGCATCTTTTGCTAATTTGGCAAGCTAATTATGATGAGAGAGATGAGAAACTTTCATATTTTGTGAGAGGTCTTTCATCCAACCCCATTGAGACTGGCCTAGCTACTGTTTCCTTTAGGTGCATGCCAGGCAATCATATGCAATTTTCATATGAGCAGAAAGTTTCTTGGTTGGAGACATCAGCAGGAACTTAGCTCAAAACTACACACGTTCGAGACTCGGTTGTTCTACATACAAGATACCTTCACTACTATCAGCGCCTATTGGCTCGAAATCAATAAGACTTAGTTCATGTTAAAACAGAATCCAGAAAGTCTCAGCGTCCCAGAGATGAGAGGCACATCCCTTCAAGGGATGAACAAGAAACTGGAAAAATGTCCATTGCTGAGCTTAGGCATTTGATAAGTTCATTTGTTTGACGTTTCATCATGTAAAGCTCTTCGGCCCGATACTTGGAAGACCACTCTTCAACTATCCTGCGTGATGGAAACAGCAGAAGATAAGAAACGGTGACAGTGGAATAATAACAAAAAAAAAAGACTGAACTCAGAATTTGACAAAAGAAGGCTACGAATTATGAATAAATAAAAAAGGAAACTTCCTCAAAAAAAATTACAGTAGTAAATAACTAGGCACAAACTGCAAACACAACAATGCACATCAACAAAATCTTATAAAGTATGCTGAAGTGCATATATAATTCCATACATTGCACAAAAGTGTGATATCACAAAATAGTATGGAGCTATCAACTTGAGCAAGACATGTTTTCGCAGCAATGTTAGGATAGAATAAAACAGAATACACCCTCCAGTAACCAATTGGAGTAAGCTATAAAATGGACAACACAGTTACACATGTTTCTGAGAAGGGAAAAAACGGGCTGATAGTTTTGTAAATGATAAGGTACCAACATGTGACAAGCTATAACACACATTATACCTTATGTCCGATTCTGAAGCATCGCAACAATTAGAGTACAAGACTTTCACCCTAGGCTGCAGATCTGCTGCTCCATGTAAACCATCCATATCATTTTCATAGCTGTAGCCAGAAAATAACCATGCTTTTGAACTAAGAAGAACTAGTTGCAGGATAGGCCTCTTAGTTTCCAAATCTCTAACCACAGTACGAAAAGATATCTCATCTTCTGCAATTTCGAGCAATAGATTAACAAAAAGCCTTTCCAATGTATGTCCCCTGCACACAGATAGATAAACATGTCCACGTATCAGTGATGAAATCTACTTCTTAGCAATAATTTAGTTTAAGGTATCCCAAAGAGCACCAGCTAACAGACCATAACTGTTGTCTTTTTATTTCAGAATATAAAAGAACTGGACATGATGGTTTGGCAATTATCCAAAAGTAAGAAGAACCGTAGACAATTACCTAAACACATCATGAGGACCTGCAACAGGAAGTTCTGTAGATGTGTAGCACTTAAAGAGTCGTACCCGGCCATCTGCTGGAACAAGTGAGTGCTGAGAAGGGTATGACCCTAGAGGTGATGAGCATTGAGCACATAGAAATTCAAGCCACTCAAAATCGTTCAAAAGGTTAGATGCTTTAATTATGAAGCTACTGCCAAGAGAAATAGTTTTTGTTAATTTGTAATCTCTTTTGGTCTCCAATATAGTCTTCCTGTTCTGGTTCCCCAAGGACATTGGTGGAGGATTATCTTCAGCTTTCCGGCTGTATTCACTGGCACAGCAGCCATGGCATGGATCTACCAGCGACAGATCAATCTCTTTGTCAAGTTTTTCCATAATATCAACACATAAGTCATTTTTAGACTTCTCATAGTTCACATCAACATCATTTTCCAGCTGAAAAGTGCCAGATTGAGGAGCAGCTCCATTGGTTTCGCTATGAATGCAGGTGATATTTGCCTGCTCTTCAGAAATATCCAAATCTATCTTCCAAGTGGTATGACCGTTCCCTATATTAGCATCATCAGCTATAGCTTCTTCTTGAGCAATGGAATCACTACCAAGCGTCAAACAAGCTACCTGAGCCAATAAATCAGTCTCAAGATAGTCTGTTTCTGTACTAATGGACGTCGCATCTAGTAGACTTGTTCCCTCTAAACGGCCGTATGCATTAATATAGTTGGAAACTAGCTTCTCACTAGCACCACCAAATGAGGTGCAACATCCACCAAACCAATTGTCCGCCACATCCTCCCAGTTTAAAGATGGCATTTCCACAATTTTCCTGGAAAGAAAAGGTACCTAGATCATTAAGGTGAGCACTGTGACAATGCCAAATCAAACTTCTGCACACTAAGAAGTTCTACCCAGGTTCTCAGATCAAGGCTTAGAAAATATCAATAGGAAACTATAGTCACAAGCTAGCTAATATACACCAGCTCATATGCAGCTAAAGTTTGTAATAAAGTAGAGTTACAGCCTAATAGCTTGCAACGAGAAGCTGCTCGGCTTATTTGTGTACACCTTTGGTGTGTCATAAGTACATAACAATATCTGATTATTGCACGTGGTTCTAGAAATTTAGAATACTGGGATTATTTGAACAATGAACAATCCAATCATATATAATTCCAAGTTAAAAACAGAACAGGAAACTTTCCATGTCCCACTCTACCCTTGTCTTCGGAAGTCAATTTCAGACACTTCTGGCATAACAAGTGACAATATAACAATCTAATGTCAACAGTTAAAAAATGCAGACAGTGAGGAGTTTTCAACAGGAGAAAAACAGCCCCTTCTCATTCAGCTACATACAGCACAGTGAGACGAAACACCACCTGGCGACACCCTTTCGAAATTTCTGCAAATTTGACTGAGGCAATAGACGTACAGATTAATATAGCATGCTAAATGGAATGTCATGGCGACAGTGGTGCAAAGTGTGAACCACTATTCATCAGGGTCAGCGTCAGCGATATAACTTAAGCAGGTCAAGCTTCAAGAAATCTCTTTGTGGTGGATATACCAAGCGTAAACCGACTAATGAAGACTACATATTGCCATACTACAACTGAAGAGTGGGCCACAAGTTGCAAATGCTCTGTACCTTAGTGGTTGTTTTGTCAGTCTTGCTGAACAAGCTTTGCAATACAAGTGAACGTCCCGGGACGATAAATTCTTCAAATCTGTTTATCCATGAACATAAATTATGAAGTTAGATTTTCAGTTTCAGCTGAAGAAAAACAGAGCTAAAATGAGCATAGTGCATGAAAGTTCTCTGAAGCCTAATTTCGCTAACAGGGATACAGTCCAGAAACGACTCACCATTGCGCAGTGTCAGGGGAGCTGGCGGCTCCGCGTTGGGGAGCGGGGGGAAGGCGGCGGC
>LAPY01000551.1:136182-153102 GCA_000970635.1 Eragrostis tef
GGGGGGCGAGGAGACGCGAAGCTTTTGCGGTGGTTTTGAAATGGAGGAGGTGCGTGGGATGGGATTGGGGGATTTATGGGTGCGGGTTTTTTTTGAATTCGCGCGGAGGTGGGGCGCGGTTTGTTTCGAGTGGCGCACGCGGCACGCGCCGAGTGGGGCTGGGCTCGCGGGCCTGCTGCCTTTAACTATTGGAGTGGCCGCGGCGGTTAGATTGGGTCTGGAACCCCGGGAAAGGAGGATTTTGAATTTGGTGGTGCGGACGTGCAGGTTTGAATTTTGAATGCCGAGATCACGAGCGATGTCCTGTATTTTGGATTATTTGAATCGTGCAACTTGTTGGCCGATCCATGATGAAAGGAAAATTTCATTGCAAATGGAAATTAAGTGTAATGATACAAACATGCAATTTCATTCGTTTGCTAGTGTTTGTTTTAAATATTTCCGAAACAAAGATAGACAATCGGGAAGGTGTTTCCTGCACACTCGTATTATGTATGTTGAATGAATTACGACATTTCATTGGTCCTATTGGCAGGTCTTGGCTGAACAAAAAACTCCAGTCTTGCTAATTGAGCCATGCAGTTGGTTATGTTTCTTTATGGTGAAACTTGGTCATCTGGGTTAGCACTTGTGTTGTATCTACATCTAGTTAATCTTTTTAGGGGTGAGCAGTGTGATAGTCGACAACAAGGTGGTTGTTACGACTTCTGTGTGGTTCAAAGCTTAGCTATAAGATTTACTCCATGATTTAGCTAACCAAAATTAGTTTAGACTTGTGTCTCTTTGTATTAACAAGTTACTTAGTCAGACCATTTTGAGACATTTGCCTTATATTTACTAATTTAACCTCCATGTTGACCCTAAGAAAAAAGACGAAACGTGTAGCCTTGCAATAATTAAATATGTACCGTGTCTTTTTCTCTCGTCCCTATCAATGAATAACTATAGAATCTGAATCAATCCCTGCATGCTCTCAATTTAACATGGATTTTGAATCAAAATCTCCACGGGTGGTCTCTACACCCATGGATTGCAACTAAACTATGCTTACGTCATGGATATGCATGAGTTGCCATGCTTAGTTACTCTTTCGGTCCGCAATGCTCTTTTTTTTTTCAATGTATTTTTGTCACAATGTTCATGTGAGAGATCCATAGTTCTTCACATGGTTTTGCCATGCTTAGTTACTCCCTTGTCCAGATAGATTTTTCGTTGCGAGCTAAATTGTTTGTTCACATTGTAGTTCCGCAATGAATATAACTAGATTGTCCTCGTATGAATCTACATGCGCGTATGAGTTCCCATGCGTAATGAGAATTGGGATAATGCTCTTTTCCTCAATGCGTACAATAATTTGACTAATGCACATGGCAAATGATTTTGACCGGTAAGAGAGTAGAGCATTGGCTAATTTCATCTAGAAATGCAGAGGTCCACATAATTTTTATTTGCTTGATAAAATAGAATGTTTCCTTTTTATCAAAAAAGGAGGAAAAGACTAGCATGAACAAACTAAGGAGTATTACCTTACATTTCCCCCGATTTTACTTGATTGAAATTGGTGTTGAAACCGGCCAAGTTTTGTTTTATATTATTTCGTAATATGTCAACTCAAGACCATGATTTGACGATAGATTTCTAGATCTTTCGAAAAAACGATCAGATTTCTCACTAGTCAAACTTATGATTTTTTGACCTAACAGGAGAAGTTGTACCATTGGCGGTCATCCAATCTCCATCAAGTGGCTATCGTCGATTAATAATCAATGAAATACAGTAGTACTTCCACAAAAAAAAATTGAAATACAGTAGTACTTCCATCAGTTGGACTGCTAGTGCTCTAAACCCAAACGAGAGTCGCGAATGAACTGCATCCGTTCGGTGAACTTTCTCGGTCAATGCGGAGGAAGAAGGGAACAAGCAAGCGGCCAAGAGCAACCAAACAATCCAACAACTCCATTTCCACGGCCCCCTTCCCTCTCAAGTCTCAACTCCACTCTTCCAGAAGGCCGCTGCCGCCGCCCCCCACCGGCCGAACCCATCGCCCTCACGCTGCCCTCAGATCTCGCTGCGGCTCCGTTGTACCCGCCATTGGAAGATCCGGTCTCCGTGGGCGGGTTCACCAGGTAAGCGCCCTCGTTTCCTGCCCTGTCCTCTCGTCGGTGATGTTTAGGATTGCCAGTTCCGCCTCGCACCTTTGCGTTCGTAACCCAGAGACCCGGAACGCTCGCTGGGTCCTAGGTAGCGTGCTGACTGTAGCCTGGACCGGAATGATTGGGCATAGTGGGGTTTAGGATCAGGTGACGCTGGATATACTTAGTTCGAGGAGATATTCAGTCGGCATCAGATTCTCAGCTATTTGTGTTTGATTGTTGCTGGGTGTAATGAGACTTGCGTTGGCTATCGGTCCTGACGTAGTTGTCACCACAGCAAAATTTTAATGTTTTTAATCTACAAAATTCAGTGCACCAAATCAGTTGGAATTGGTGAATTGTAGTTGAACCCGTAGTAGTGAATTACTAACTATACCAAGAATAAATTCTGATGCTGTCAATAGAACCGGTAAAACAGAGAGAACTTGTCTGACATCCGACTTGAATTATATGTCGTTTATTTGAATTTGCCAAAATTCACCAAAACGCCATGCCGATTACTAGCACATGCTCCGGTTAACATGCATATCCCTAATTTCCAAGCGCAACAACACATGAAGTTTGGGTTTGGTTACCCATACTTCAAACCATCATATACATTCTACACAAGTTTCTCTAAAAGTTTTCTTTAATGTGGTATTTTTTTCATGTGGTTAATCAGTTCTTTTAATTATTTAGAGATGATCTTACCTGCACCTATTATCCGCAGGACTTGTTTTGATCAAATAATTGGCAGAATGCATGCTTGGTGATGTCTGGATATGATTTCGGTATTGTTGATAATGCAGTTAGCTTCTCATGGAACTCAAGCAGAAGAAACAATGCAGTTTGTGTCCAATTGTGATCATGCAGAAGTATCAGATTCACAGCCCATAGTTTCAGAATTAGCAGAGAAACCCACAGAGCATCTAGCCTCCTGTGAAATCAAGCCAGTAAGTGTTGACGATGACAATGAAAATACTGATGCCAATGAAGAAACTCATCTTGTTATTCAAGATGTTCCTCAATGCCGGATTTGCCTCGATAATGAAGGTTCGTACCATGTTGTGTTGTCTTTTACTGATCTTAAGGGACTTAAAATATCTTGTTATTTCTCATTTTTGTCATACCCATCGCAAGTAGGTGATGACTTGATTGCGCCCTGCCGTTGCAAGGGGACACAGAAGCATGTCCATAGGTCCTGTCTAGATAACTGGAGATCAACAAAGGTTGGATTCTTGAGCATATGTTACTTTATGCTGTATGTGTAGACACTGTCATTATTAAATGAACTCAATCTTACTATTGTTAATCATTAGTCTAGCAAACTCAAATCTAATCTCACGGTTTCTAACCATTAGTCTCTATGTTAAACATTACCCAGGAAGGTTTTGCATTTTCGCATTGTACCGAGTGTCGAGCAGCATTCATGCTTCGTGCAAACGTTCCTCCAGATCGATGGTGGTTAAGATTGAAGTTTCAACTTCTTGTTGTTAGGGATCACACATTGATCTTCTTTATTGTGCAACTGGTAAGGTGTTCACATGTTTTATTGTCCAATGCAATGAATTATTTTCCAGCAACGAACCAGTATGAAAGATTAAATTGTGAGACATTTTTTTCTGTCTTCCTGGAGTTTATGGATTGGGCTAATTTTAGAATCGGCATTAGGGTAACAGGTGGCATCACACGTGCCCCAAACCATACATAATGCCTTCTGGACTAATTTTCTTTCTTTCTGTTTTTTCCCAACCATTAATTACTAAGACCTAGTATATGTTATACTTTGTCGTTACATCTTTTCAGCATACAGTAGTTTACACGATCCATAGGGAAAAAAGAAAAGAAAAAACATTCTTGATGACTGCTCAAGAAAAAGGCCTGGATGGTCCTAGTATACTGCACACAGATATGCTTCTTTGTTTTATCTTACAACCTTGGTTTTCCTCATTGTCTGATAGGTCGTTGCTTTCTTGGGTATGGTGGTATACAGATTTTATGGAGATGAACTACGAGAAATGTTTGGTTATGAAGAGCATCCATATGCTTTCTATGCAATGGCAAGTAAGTTAATTTTATCACCTTTTATAATCATATTTACAGTCCTGTTTCTGCTTGTTGTTCTGGCTTCGTCTGTGATTCTGAAAATTTTCATGAATTAACTGCTCATTTGTAAAACTGCATGGAAACTAATACTACTTCATGAGGATTCAGTTTTTCAACGATAATATGATGTTCTGGTATTTTCTTATCTAAAGAAAGGACTCCATGCTTCACATTATACATTTCAGATTGCTGCTGTTGACCATAGTGTAATTAATCTTTATATTATCTTGTGGTATATTAAAAAAATATACTGTCTCGGTATAGTTTATGATAGCAAGAACAGCTTGGGGCCTTGAAGAGAAAGATAGCCTATTGATACATATACCTGTGTTCTAATTTATTTGTCATTATAGAAACAGTTTTCTCAAATTACTTGTCGCACTTCCCAATGCACTTTTCTCTCTTCCTAGTACATCTCTATCTCTATATCGTCACCGTTTCGTGTGCACCCACCTTTTACATCTCTCCTTAATTCCCATTCCCAGGGCTAAAATGACATTTATTTTGGAACAGAGGTAGTATTGTTTTATGTTGGTGGATTATGATTATCTTAGTATCTTGTGTCTAATCATGGAAATCATCATGTGTTTTCCTAGTAATAATCTTGCAGGGCTCCACAAATTCAGCACAACAGAGTTTCTTTTATGGATTCTTTGTTGTTCAAAATCTTCCAAGAAATTTCATAATTTGTAGAGAAACATAGTTAACAGAAAAGAGTATGCCCTCATGACCTCACCTTAGCTGTAGAACAGTTAAAATATTTTCAAAATTATGTAAAGTACATAGCCAGCAGACTGGACGAAAATGTAATGACACACATTTGACCTTTGTTGTCTTTTAAATGAAAAAGAATATTTTATGTTTGTACAAGTATGCGTGCTATACCCTATTAAGTATTAATGGTTGTCGATGTACATGAATTCAAATGTTTATGTAATACTGTGCAGTTTACAAGAAGAAACTTGCTGAGAAAAAAAAAAATTAATATGAAATGATTGTTCTAACTGCAGTATTGGCTATTGTTTTGGTTGGTTTGCTGTATGGGTTCTTCATTGCTATAATATGTGGGCAGAGGATCTCTGAAAGGCATTACCATATTCTTGCAAAGCAAGAGTTAACCAAGGTTGGTGAAAGAAAGAAGAAAATTGGAAAAAATTGTATTGATTGATCTTTTTCATTCTTCAAGAAGCGTATATAATTGATATTGCTGTCAACTTTTCAGTTTGTATATAATGCAAAAACGGTTGAAAACAACTTTAGCATGAAATCATGGCCAACGGGGTTCTTTGTAATATTTATACCAACAAGTTCTCTTAGTTATTCGAGAGAAAAAAAAACTCTCAGTTACATTTGCAGCAAAAGCCAAAAGGTGAGGTGGTCTGTCATAATGAAATACAAAAAAGCATTAGTAAAAAAGGAAAAGAACAGACCATTTTATCTTAGAGCATGTATCCTTGTTCTTTCTTGAGCATAGTGTCATAGCACTCTTGCTTTTAAAATGTGGTACATTTGCTTTTACCTTATGGCCTATTTTCTTCTCACTTACCTTGTTAATCTTATAATTCTGCTTGTAACATTTGATGTTACAATACTGGCAGGAGTATATTGTTGAGGATCTTGAAGGAGCTGACCAAGTGCCGGACCTTGATCCTAGTCATGTTACAGAATTGAAGATATTGGGACTCTATTAAACATAACTTCATATACCATTAGGTAGGCAATGTTGCACTTGTTGCTTTAAAAGAATTTCTTAGCTGTTCCATATGTTTGTTTCTTCTGTAGATAATGTCACATCGTGGCATATAGGTGCAAGTGTAACAAAGCTCCCAACAGCAATAATCACTTTAAAACGAGGTTTCAAGTTGTCTCATATTCACAATTTTGCTTTGGGGCTGTGCTATTCATATTAGTCAACTCCTACAGTTATATCGGTAGCATCGCTAAAATATTGGTTTTCTCCATGATTTAATGCATATTTCATGGATCCAAAAAGTTGAACTATTTCTAATCCCTCACCTATACAGGACCATTGATGTCTGTATGGCAAATTGGCAATAGTGAACAAAAAAAAGAGGGCTTGCCTTTTCTCCTTTGTTTTCTTCCTGAAGTGACGGGTCTGAAAAACTAGTTCATATGTGGGTTGTCCTTGGATCGAATAATTCGTTTGCAGGGGACTATCCATCGCTCCACGCATACAGCACCCCGAGTGAACTAACCTGAGAGACACTGCTGTTGTTTTGTCGTATCCAGAACATCAATACATGTGGTGTCTTTCGTATGAATATCTCAAATAGCTGTCCTAACAAGATGAAGTAGGCCTTACTGGTGAAGCGTCCTTTTTTTTCTTCTTTTTTGACATGGGATTACCCACCCCCATTTCAAGTGAAACGGGGGTCCAAATTCACTTTTTTTTTCAGCAGTTTTTTCTCTTAGTTATTCGAGAGAAAAAAAAACTCTCAGTTACATTTGCAGCAAAAGCCAAAAGGTGAGGTGGTCTGTCATAATGAAATACAAAAAAGCATTAGTAAAAAAGGAAAAGAACAGACCATTTTATCTTAGAGCATGTATCCTTGTTCTTTCTTGAGCATAGTGTCATAGCACTCTTGCTTTTAAAATGTGGTACATTTGCTTTTACCTTATGGCCTATTTTCTTCTCACTTACCTTGTTAATCTTATAATTCTGCTTGTAACATTTGATGTTACAATACTGGCAGGAGTATATTGTTGAGGATCTTGAAGGAGCTGACCAAGTGCCGGACCTTGATCCTAGTCATGTTACAGAATTGAAGATATTGGGACTCTATTAAACATAACTTCATATACCATTAGGTAGGCAATGTTGCACTTGTTGCTTTAAAAGAATTTCTTAGCTGTTCCATATGTTTGTTTCTTCTGTAGATAATGTCACATCGTGGCATATAGGTGCAAGTGTAACAAAGCTCCCAACAGCAATAATCACTTTAAAACGAGGTTTCAAGTTGTCTCATATTCACAATTTTGCTTTGGGGCTGTGCTATTCATATTAGTCAACTCCTACAGTTATATCGGTAGCATCGCTAAAATATTGGTTTTCTCCATGATTTAATGCATATTTCATGGATCCAAAAAGTTGAACTATTTCTAATCCCTCACCTATACAGGACCATTGATGTCTGTATGGCAAATTGGCAATAGTGAACAAAAAAAAGAGGGCTTGCCTTTTCTCCTTTGTTTTCTTCCTGAAGTGACGGGTCTGAAAAACTAGTTCATATGTGGGTTGTCCTTGGATCGAATAATTCGTTTGCAGGGGACTATCCATCGCTCCACGCATACAGCACCCCGAGTGAACTAACCTGAGAGACACTGCTGTTGTTTTGTCGTATCCAGAACATCAATACATGTGGTGTCTTTCGTATGAATATCTCAAATAGCTGTCCTAACAAGATGAAGTAGGCCTTACTGGTGAAGCGTCCTTTTTTTTCTTCTTTTTTGACATGGGATTACCCACCCCCATTTCAAGTGAAACGGGGGTCCAAATTCACTTTTTTTTTCAGCAGTTTTTAGACTAAGAAAACAGAAAAGACAAGGGGGAATCCCCACCCCCTAAACCACAAGTTAGATCTCTAGACCCTGCAGTTTAGGGGGAAGGCTACCCGCGCAGCATTTCGCGCGTCCTGCATACACCAAAGCCTTTTTCCCTTTTTGCTATAGAAAATCCCGTTGTGTTGGAGTTTAGCTATTAAACATAATGTATTATGTAATCAGTCTTAATTTCCTCAAAGGTACATAGGGATTCATCCTGTTGCTGGCAAGAAACAAGATGGAGGTATTGCAGATTTAGTATTGAGGCCAAACTGGCAGCTTCAAAAGAGGTGCAAGTAGACAAGATGTTAGCGTAATCTTATGTGAGCTAGCTAGTGCAGTGTCAGTACTCAGTGTTCTTCATTCAGTCAGTAAGTCTGGCATCCTGGTCCTTAGGCTTAAAGGCCCAGGTTGTTGGTGCATGTGTTAACACGGACACTTCGGCCATGATCAGTGGGCCACTAGGGCCAAGATCAATGCTGTGCCTTTGCTAGGAAAACAAAAAAATGCTGCAGCCTCATCACAGCACATATAAACCGTTTTCTCAACTGAGTTTGACGCCAAGGTTATAACACTAGAAGCCAGAAAGCAAAGCCATTTGCATTTCTGTAGGACAAATCAACGTTCCTCAACATATGCTGATAATCAATTGCATCCAGGGCCGTGGGCATGCATGCTGATGATTCTATTACCAATATTCAGACATACCTTGGCTTCGTATGTCAGGTCCGATGCATGGCAGCCATGCCTGCTTGGCTGCTTCAGTTCATAGACACAAACTTTATAAAGACGATAGGGCCCTAAAGTACTAAAGCACAAATGCCACAACTGAATTGTTGAACCAGGAGCATTTTTGATAGCATAGACATATAATGATTTATTTGGTCCACCATGTATGCTTGTTTACAATTCATAGACCCAAACTTCCTAAAGGCGATGGTTCCCTATAATACTAGAGCACGAATACCGTGACCGGAATGTTGAACCGGGAGCATCATAGCATAGACATAGAATGATTTATAAATTGATAGCCTGAAGTATCACTGTAACAATGTCTGATAAGAAGGAATACATCAAACCGAGAGTTCAAGAACACATCAAAAGGCCTGACCTGCTGAGTCCCTCATTACCTACAGATACTTCCATCTGCACCATGTCATGCTTTGTGCCATGATTGTCTGTAGAGAAGTGATTTAATGTTCTTGAAATTCAGTATTAATGCTTATGAACATACAGTTCATGATGAAAAACTATTGTTTTTTTTGTTATTCAGTATGAGCTGCTGTACTACTGCCAAGGTAGCTGTGTAAGGATAGACGTAGTTGGTGAAGTTGCCAAAAATATGTTAGAATGGTTCGAGGCTCAACCAATCATATGCCCTATTATTCATCTGACCCAGCCTTGAATCCAAAACATGTTAGAATGGTTTGAGGCTCAACCAATAATAGGGTCCTTCTCCGGCCTATGTCCATGTAACATGCAAATTATGAACTTCCTTTTTTAATAGAAAGAAAAAAGAAAAGGTAGGGGAGGCCCCTACTGTTTGCCTCTCCAAAAATGAAAATACTGCACATCTGTGATCCTCTGTTGTTTGGGAATCACAACATCAGTGACACTGCCACAGGCCTCAGCACTTGAAAAACTTTGGATTGGATACACGCCCGGCTCTCTGCCTTGGACTAATTTTCTTGTTTTTTTTTTCAGATAAACATCGATGCAGACTGGAAGCAAATCGTAGAGGTTGATATCACACAGGATACACAACTTCATTTGGAGACATGAAAAAATGGTCCTTGCTGAGGCACATAATTTATTGAAAAGGAAGAGCTAGTTCGTCTGAAGGCATTTAATGTTTCCTGCTGCCCTGTAGATTTGTTAGCTTTGAAACATGATACTAACATGAATTGGAACTCATCTCAACTGATGAGGGAAGATTATGATAGAAATCCTAGGGTGTCGTTCCAATTGGACATCTTTTTTGTAAAGTAGCAGCATTTTTCTATTTCCCCTTTCTTGAGGTCCAAAATAAAACTTTCTCGAGTTCAAATAAAATTGTGACGAGTATGTTGTTTGCTGTAAATACCTTGAGAAAATGTATTCTGAAATTTTCAATGCTTTGACCTTCAATTATTTTCGTCAAATTATGAACTAATATGCTCTGGAGGTGCGCAAAAGTTTGCATATGTTGCATCTCTTTAGAAAACAAAATTGATGCGGACTTATGTTTTATTGCTTGACTTTGCTGCCATCATAATTTGGACTGCACATGCTACTCTTGTACTGGTGCATATTTTATATGGTTTCTTACATCTCTAATTTTCTAAGGTTGCTAGTACCTGGGAACCTGGGATGTGCTGCTGAGATCAAGAGCACTGATTCAGGATGCGTATTCCTGTTGTGCTGCTTCCATCGTTAATAATGCAACAATGTATCTGAAGGTGGTCATCATCAACAATCCTGTGGAACCATCTCATGTGCAAAAGTGAACAAGATTCTCAATTTCCAATCTGTGCATAAACCCTGTTTTGAATCATTACTAGTACTCGTTTTTAGGCTTTAATATTTAATAATCTGTTGTTATGTGAACGTAAGACTTGTAACTTACCCATCGGGTGTGTAAATAGCCCTAAAGGGCCTGCATGTACCCATGAATCCTTAAAACTGAAACTACTCTCATTTTCGATCGGTTGGATGGCTGGGTAAGGAACATAAATTTTTGACTCTTTTTTGGTACTGATCCAATCCAATCATCGACGTTCTTATGTTAGGTCAACTGCACTCAACTTTGCAAAAGAGTAGCTTAACCTCATAGCTCTAGCCATAATTATAGTTTTCTTAGCACCGGCCTGTTCGCAGCATTTAAGAATCTTTCTGTTTTTTTCACATCTTCAAGTATTTCATGGCAGTTAAAGATCCACTACTGGAGATCCCAAAGAAGTAAAGATGATATAGAGCAAGCAAAACATGTTTAGCAAAAAGAATTACCTGCTACTGTATTTCCCAGGATAGCATGCATGCAGTTGCTGAAAGTCAATGTGATGGTGATGCATGATGCTGTTTGTGGTGGATGTAAGTTACAGACAGTGACTTGTTCAGTTGTTGTATAGCAGAGTCCCATTGGTTCTCAAACTCTTTAATTAGGTGGGGAAATTATGACTAGATTTGGTCATCGATTACCTCACTACTAGAGTAATATATATATATATATATGCAGTTTGTTGAATAATAAGACTTGGCTTGCAACTGAAGCCATGAGATTACATGCATACTGCATGTATGTTATTAAACGGCACAAATATCCAAAGAGTAAGTAGCAGGGTGGAACCTCTGATCTCCTCCAACTGCATCAGTACAGAATTAATTTCTCCTGTTAGGTGAAGGCTTCCCTCATTTGGAACTGGGATTCTCTGATGCAAACAATATTACGGCATTGCCTCTTCATTTGCACCTGGTCAAAGGCCAGTAGTACCACTGCTTTACATTAAATTGCCATAATGCCAGCTACTACAGTGCCCAAATAACTTACAAGCAATTTTAAGATGCATGTATGTATAGCTTGAATTCTGTAGCGCAACACTCTTTGCTTGAACATATTTTATCTGACAAACAAACAAAACCTGATTGAATTGTAGACGGAAATCAAAAGGTTGCACACTAAAGTCAAGAAGGATGTTGCTAGAGGCATGATTGTGGTATGGAACGGCAAATTTCCTATCAATGAATACTGACATTTTTTATAGCCAACCATGGCATTTGTCATATCGCAATCGGCTACCCTTTGCTACCTGTACACACCCTCAATCACTGCATTCAGTTTGTTGAAGGCTTCTCTCAATGAGGGATCATATGTAGCTTTCAAACACAGTAGTTCAACAGTACATGTAGGCAAATGGAATCAAAGGAGCCATCTGGAGAGGATGGCGTTCGTGCTGCATGATAATTACTCTTCGCAAGTAGTTAATCAGTTAAGCTACATCAGAGAAGAGCTAATTGACGCAGCAAATGCCAGATAATGTTTCACTAGTGGCAGTAGACAAGAACTGTTGTTGCCAAGTACTTTGTGGAATATTAACTGAGCCAGACATGGGGACCATTTTTCCTTTTCCCGTGACACCGGAAGGGATTGTAAAGAGTATGCAACAGAATGGTGATCAAAGATAAGAACGCATTTACATCTGATGGTGAAGCTTTAATCCTTTCAAGGCAAGGTAACAGCTGCTTTATCACACAGCAAAGCACTATACTGTCATACTAGAGCTAAATTGGTGTGTTGATGATGGTGCCTCCAGTCAATTGATGTATATTAATCAGCAATGGTAGTCAGTAAGTAACATCAGAAGCTTAACTACTCACAAAGGGATGTGTGATTGTGCTAAATAGAACCGAAATTATGCGCCACCATGTCCTCCAACTCACCATGAAACACAAAATTCCTTGACCCTCTTTTTATAGATTATGAAGAGGAATATTGTCGGAATATCTTAAGTTTATTACATTCAAAACGTCACTTGAACTGCCATGTTTGGATAAATAGCCGTGGAATAAGGTAAGCTTTGAATATATGTTTGTTTTCTTGTTTTGCATCCAATCCCTGCCCATCATCTCATTGGCTGGGCTCCAAATGCTTGTGAATAGCATCAAGCCACTCTGTCTGGCTTACTGTTCCAAGTAAGTTTCTTCTCCAACCTTCACCTTCCGTGGATGCACATTGCATCTATGTTTACGGCACTGCAACAACCTGCTTTTGCCTATCCATTGCGCCTCCTGAACATAAGAAAAAAACTATAGCCTTCACACACAGTGATCATGACAGGCTCTTTCATCATGCATCAGCTCAATAATGCCGCCTTTCCGCCTTCCTTCCGTTTCTTGACATAGCGTGTCAAAACCATATGCTAATGTGAATGAAAAGGAAGGTAACAAATGAACAAGGTAGTATAAGTGGAGAGGAGTATTGTTGCTTTACAGAGCAGTATTTATGCAGGATGAGCAACATCTGCTACAAAGGCAAGAGGCAATGTGCATGCAAGTGTGCACATTATTTGGTTTTATCTTTTCCATTTGCAGAAAAGGTGTTCCAAAAAAAACAACAATAAAGCAGGACGACCGCACATATTTCTCTGTTGCCGATGGTTACCTGCAACATGGAATGCAAGAGAAGCAGACAAATGTAATCAGATTCTGCCAACTGTCAACACAATTCTTAGGTAGAATCAAATGTTCCAGGTTTTGAGTTTTTAATCTCTGCGCTTTATTCTCTACAGGGAAAGTGAATTCGTCAGAATTCAGCATCTGGTACAGTTATATGTGAGGATTAATTTAGGATCTCCTTTATAAAGTATGCTTCATAGCAGGTACAAGAATTTGTTCGTCGTGCATTTCTGTTTTTAAAACCTATCAGAGTGCAGCTTTGACCGAATTAAACGAGTAATTGGATTTTTCTTTCGAAAGAAAAAGAAAACACCCGACTGAAATTTAATTTTAAACTGAAAACCTTTCAATGAACTACATACCCATTTCATTTTACACAAATGCCGAATCAAGCCATTGTCCCTTCAAAAGGTTCAATTAACAATGACTGAATCTAATCTGGGGAAGTGTTGAATTACTAATGGAGCAATGTGACCGAACATGAATGCAGCAGCCTTTGTCTGTAACCTCCCCATGAGTGGTAAGCATAAGGCATCACCGGCCACATGGGTTTAGGAGACAGACAGCCAGACTAATGCATGCATAACCCATGATCATAAGCAGTATTCAATTGAGCACAAGTACAACTCTGCCAAGGTAATTTAAAAGTGCCTTGGTTTCTGCAACAAGGAATCAAGAAATGGATTTTTATCTTTTTTAGGCCATATCTTCGCGTGATGAATCATGTTTGCGCTAATCATCATGCTTTGGTAAGATCTGAATTACTAATCTACTGCAAACAATTCTTATTATTGATAAAAAAATAGTCACCACATTTAGGCACTCTGTGTGATATAATTATGCTGTTTATTCTGTGGGGAACTGTTATGGCAACCCTTTATCCCACGATTGTTGTTCGCTCAATTAATCTTCTTTTACATTTTGGAAATGTTTATTCTGCATTACTTTTGCATTTCCAGATAAGATATTTATAGGCATTTAGTCTTTTTTTGTGGTGAAGAACCATTTTACAGAAAAGCAATTATATTCTTTCTGATATTTTTTAACAATACTTATTTACTTACATATAGGATGTGTACCTATCTATTCAACAAGAAAATGAAATTCCATAGTCTCCTGGCCACTGACTGAAGCTTTTGTAACAAAGCATTGTCAATTTCTAACCACCATTGCAGACTACTGCTGCCTGCTCTAATCTCATGTGCGATACATGAACTTCCCTTTGGACTCAAGTAATACTATGGTCCAAAAGCAGCAATCACCGGCCTTGAGATTCTTTTCCTCTTTCCTTTTATCTTCTGTAAATTATATGCGAGACGTGTAAGAACAGATCAACAGAACCAAGTCGTGTTATGGTACATGTTACAAGGAGAAAAATATATTTTCTTTATTCAGTCTCCACACCTTTTTTAATAGAAAAGGGGTACTTTGACACACCAAGTGATATTAAAGTACTCGTAAATGGTGCAGTGACTCTGGTACCATGCCATAGGGTACCTGAAGAATCTTGAGAGATACTACCACCAAGAAAATCAAAATTCATTGCTGTTGTCTTCTGGATGAATTTCGTAATATATCTACAAGCTCCCTTTTTTTTCTTGTGCAAGCAGCATCTAATAATGTTGTATTTGTTTAAACAGAAACAAAACGCGGAAATACATACACATCATGTAGCCAGATCAAGAAGAAAGGTAGGTGATTCGCTTGACCAAGTAGAAGAAAACTTGACACATGAATCATTTAAAATGCACTACAATTCAAACTAACCATATGCTCCCAACAATGCCGACGACTCTGAAACTCTCAAACCTCAGCCATCAACCGTGCCATCTTGATATTAGCATACGATTTATTGGAAACTCTCAAACTGGAAATGATATTTACCCTGTTCGGCAGGCTGCAGCTGCGGCTGCGGCTGCAGAAAAATAACTGCGAACATTGTAGCGACTGCAGAAACACTGTAGCGACTGCAGAAGAAATAACTGAAACACTGTAGCTGTTTTCTTTTCCACCGACCACCCTAACCGAGAACATTCCGTGGTGTTCTTGACATTTCTTCCTCTGAGGTGGTGAAGATGAGGAAAGGTAGAGGAGTGGAGGCTGGTGTGCAAGAAGGTGAGGTGAGGGTGACCACCTTCTTGGCCTTGATACCCTCCCTTTTGCAGAATGGCTTCTGCTATCCCCTCTGTATGAGAGCTGGCTCCACTCCCTTGAGTGTAGCTACCTCCCAAGCATTGCAGTGCAGCAGCAGCCAGGCAGGTCCATTGCACCAAATGCATTTGCAGTGGTCCATTCCATTCCATTTGCATGCATGAATTGCCACAGTCACATGAGCGACATGCATTACGCTTGTCAGTGGCCATTTGGGGATTGGGAGTAGTTGGTGATCTGCAGCTCCAGTTATAGCCACTGGAAGATCAGATTCATGTGTGCGAGTGAGTGGCAGCAGAATCATCTGAGTCCTGCATGTGGTTTGGTGGGTGCCCAAGAGATCATGTGAGCTGTGGCCTGATGGAAGTGAAATATCTGTGGGCTGTGGGACTCAGCTGAGAGTTGAGCTACATGAGATGGCACTGGGACTAGAGCTACGACTAGTGCAGCTGCCATTAGGTTGCAGAGATGCACTGTTACCAGTATACAGCAGTGTTGGTCCTTGACAACTAGAAAGTGGTCTCCCGGTACAATCAGGTCCTCAAGAACAAACAAACACAAGGCACAGTGACTGAAAGTGAGGGAGAACAAAGGGAGTAATTTGGAGAATCTCTTTCTCGATGCACAATGACCGTCAGAACTATACTCAGCCAAATCCCCAGAAAGAAAAGGGAAGGAAAAAGAACCGAGCCAGTTATTCCGTTTTATTCTATTCCTGTGTTGAAAGACTGGTTGTTATCACTCTGATTATTCCCGCTACCTCGAGGAATATCACGAAGAATTTTCTTTCTGCGGATGAATGGCACAGTAAGATTTACTACTGCACCAGTTGTGCCTATGGGCATCAGAAAAATGCACCAGCTATCCAAAGAATAAAGATATTCTGAAGCTAACAGTCAGGCAGCAGCATCAGAAACAGTGGAGGTTCATAACATTGACATCACAGTAACGAATCAAAAAAAAAAAAAACTCAACTGGCACAAGGAAAGAAAATATCTTGCTCCAAGGCACCAGAAATGAAAGAGAGGGACAAAAATTAAAATTAGCATAAGGCGCATGGAGAGTAAACTGTAAATTATATATTGCACTTCCTTTGTTTGACAGAGAGATATTGTAAAGGCTTACTGCTCTGGTTCTTTACATAGTGGAGCACAGTACATGGCAGTAACCAGAGCAGACCTTAGATTAACTACACATGCTAATTAGTACTACTAATTCATTAACCTTAATCCCAGCAGCTAGCTTAGTTAGATCTCAGTTGCTTACCCCAGCACAGCACAGTACAGTAAATTTGATGGCTCACCGCCTTTGATTTGATTTCAGTTCCCTCTTACTAGCTATAGTACGTTAACCTGAAACACCAAAAGCGAAAACAAAGAGATGATTTCCTTCGTGACGCTTCTTGTTGCCATGGTGGCTTCAGCTTCAGCTTCAGCTAGCAGAGCGGGAACATCTCCGGGCAGGATCTGAGGAGGTCGTCGAAGGCGGTGGCGCCGTCGAAGGCGAGGAAGGGGTCAGCGGCGGAGGCGAGGGAGACGGCGGCGACGGCCCCAGCAGCGGCGGCGTTGGTGTTCATGCAGGCGATGATGTCGTTGAGCGAGTGGAGGCGCGCGGCGAGCTCGGCGGCCTGCGTGCGGAGGACGGCGTTCTCGGCGTCGACGGCGAGGAGGCCCTGCGTGGTGAGGCCGAGCGCGGTGGCGACGTGCGCGTTCTCCCGCCGGAGCTGCGCCGCCTGCGCGGAGAGGTCGTCGAGGTGGCGCTGCTTCCGCATCCGCGACCGCCGCGCCGACTCGCGGTTGGACAGCATCCGCTTCCCCCG
>LAPY01000551.1:156817-171872 GCA_000970635.1 Eragrostis tef
GGCGGCGACGACGGAGAACTCGAGCCGAACGCCGGTGGCGATCGACTGCTCTCGATCGGCGGTGCTGGCCGAGGGCTAGCTATGCAGGCTGGGTGATGGTGTTCTCACTTCTCTCGCTGCCGATGAGGGAGATGCAAGGCAAGGGAGAGCAGAGGAAGGAGGGGGTGTTGCCGCAGCGAAGGCAGGGGGATTTATAGCCGGGGCGGAATGCGGAGGTGGGGGATTCAGTCGGTTCACCAGGAGCCAGGAAGGCAGGAATCCGTTTCCGGGGTAGAAGAGGCGAGCAAGAGGTGGGCGCGAAACGAGAATGGGAATGCTGAGATCGAATTCCCTCGGGAGCCAGTAGGAGGAGGTGGGCGGAAAGGAGGAGGAAAAGCCGCCGCCGCCGCCGCAGCACAGTCTGTGATTCTGATTCCGATTCCAGCTCCCATGGGCGGCGGCAGAGCGCAACCTCTCTTTTCTCCCTGTTGCTGATGCAAACATATGCTTGCGCTCTGGAGCCACGGGATCGAAAACCAGCGAATTTAAGCCGGTTTTACTGTTAATTACAGTGCTCGGCTTGAACCGGCAGCCTGGAATCTTACTAATCGTTTCGAATCAGCATCGATGCTTGTGCGTCTATCAGAGAGAGGGAGGAAAAAAAAGAGAGAAAAGAATCGGCACAAAAACCGCAGCAAGAACAGCAGCAGCAGCAGGGTAAAGTGAATTCCCCTTCATTCCTTGCTTGAGCGCGTATAGATCCGCGCGCGCCCGCAGGACAGTACGAGCTCGTGCGTGCGTGCGGCGTGCCCGATCTAGCAGAGGACACCGCCCTCGTGCTCCTCTGCTCCCGCAGTCCCGCTCTGCTCTGCTGCCGCCAGGTGGCCGTCCGTCCTGCGCTCTTCGTCCTCGTAAACAAGTTCCCTCCTCCCGGCGTAATCTGGAGCAGGTAGTTTCGACTGGTTACTGTTAATCCAGCTTTGTCAGATAAGTTTAGGGCAGATTATTATTTTTTCCTGCATGTTCAATCGCCGTTCGGGGGCATGTTCAATATGCAGACACTGCGGTTAGTCCTTCGTGGAAGGGATGCCATGCCATGCTGGTGTAGCACCATGTCCAAGAGCGCCGCCGTCACTCTGTCAGTCCGAGAACAGGAGGTCACGGCCTTCTTCGCCTTCCTCGATCAGCGGCAGTGTCATTCGAGGCCACCGTTCCGCCCTAGTCCGGTGCAGTCGCTTTCCTTCCACCCACCTCCGCCGGCCTGGCCTCCGTTGCGGGCGTCGTCGACCCGACACGAGGTGTGCAACCACCAGGAACACAGCAACCGGATGATCAGGGATCCACTCGCCGGGAGCCGTCGCCGGCGGTGGCGGAAGGACTGTTTTGCAAAGGAGATCCGTTTCAGGGGGTCATATGTAAGTATTTGGATCGCGATTAATAGTCGCGATCCAGTTTAGGGGGTTTTATGTAAATATTTGGATCGCGATTAATAGTCGCGATCCAAAACAGGGGTGTAACTATAAATAGTTGGATCGCGACTAATAATAGCGATCCAATCGGGGGATGTTTTTGCAAAACTCGTTGAGGGGAGCTCCCGTCTCGCCTTGGCCATGGCGGCTCGGCGCTCGGCCGGCTACCGGCGGCGGCGGGGGGCCGGAGCACCAGTGGATCATACAACTTGTACGGAGTCGCCGCGGGTGAGGCCCTCGATCCAGCTCTTCCCCTCCTCTGCATGACGGCAGGCGTCCAGACGGTGGCCGCCGACCAAATCAGTCGCCTTCTTCTTCTTCTTCTTCTTCCCTCGACTCGAAGCATCGCCCGCGACTTCCGTTTCGCGCAACAACCGGTCGCTTCATCTCACCATCGCTCATCAGTAACCAACATGTGAGAGTGGCCTGGCTGAGATTTTCACCAGCGGGGTGGCTACCTCCATTGGCGCCGCACTCTGCAGCTCTGAATTTTCCTAAAACTGAACCTCTCTTTGTCAGCTTCATTGGCTCTGTAGCCATTCCCAAGTTTAGCTTAATTCCGATCGTCAGCCGGCAGCCAAGAATAGATAAGAGCATCAATGAGCGGTGGATGCTGCATTGTCACATCTCATTCTCAGCCAGCCCTACGGCCATGTGTTATGCAGGCTCCTTCATGTTCAGAATTGCATCCATACACGAACGAAAGTACGAAACGAACCGGTGGGGAAGCTGGCCGTCCTTCCATTCCTACAGGCCAAGCCGGAGCGTTGTACCTTTAGGTCCTACTACACCATTCCTATATGCATGCATGCAAGCTCGATCGAGGACAAAATGTTTCAGTGTCAATGTCCTTTCTTTCCCTCTACAATTCTACAGGAACGAGACAATACGGAGTCTCTGCTCGATCATAGGGTTCGCTTTTTTTTTTTATTTGGCAAACTGAACTCGGTTAATTTCGCAATGCTGAAATTGTATACGGCCCAAAAAAGGGAGGGGAGAATTATTGTTGGTGGCCTGTACTGCAATGAGTATCTCCTGAATAGTGGTGAGAAAAGGTTCTGATCAGAGATACAGATAATTCGCTTTTTGATATCCATCTTTAAGCCAAAAAAAAATAAGAGAGAAAACTATCAGATAACTCGACAGTACAGTGCAGAACTGCAGATGATAAAAAGCAAGCATCAGTATTATACGGTGGGTCCTTGGAAATTGAAAGCAGTTGGCTGGTTCTTGAAACACTTGCATCTGCTTACATTTTTCCTCAGGGGAAATTACATATACATACATAAATGCAATGTACTATTTGCTTGACATTTCCTGATCTCTTTAAGATCCTTTTATCTTTTTTTTCCTCTTTGGATGTGCAGATGGAAAGGCCAACGAGGGTCCCCGGAAAGAGCTGAGCTCTCGCCCATGCATAGCTGCCGCCGCTTTCTCCGAACCGGCGCTCGCGGCTAGCACCTGGGCGGCACTCTGCAGCGATGCATCAGCTGCTGGATGAGGGAGGTTCAGAGATGCAGCGAGCACTCCATGCCGCCGTGTCGTTGGAGAAGCAAGAGGGGGCCCGAAAAGGGCGCGGCAGTTTTCGCAGCCGCCCCATACAGCTTCAGAGAGAGCTGCCATGCCGACTTCTCTGCAAAAAGGTCTCTGCCTTCTTTCCCCCTATGCATGTAACTGACTCTCAGCATGGGCCTCGTGATTGTGTCGTTCTGCCGGTAGTACAGTTCTTCTTCACTAAACTGGAAAGATACGAATAAATGGGGAAAATGCGGCAAAATATTTTCTACTAGTGCCACGCTGCTGGGTCTTCGATGGAAGCGCGGCAGTAGAGACCGACCGGGCAGATCACTCAGACGCGGACGAAAGAACTCGATACCTGAAGATTTGAGTCTGAACTTTGATCTGAAATTTGAAAATAGGAGGGCGAATTCCCAACGGTAAATTATAACTTGAGGAATCGATGGAGTGAATGAAAGGAAGGAAAGAACAGAGCAACCGCGTCGTCTCGTCTGGCTTTGTCCCGCGCGCGCCGACTTGCCTGACCGGGTGTGCACATGCGTGTCACGCATGCACGCAGGCAAGCCGAGAAAGGCAGCTGGAAGGACGCTGGATGGATCCGTAGATGTGGCGCGAGTTCCGAGGAGCACCCTCGTGTGGTCTTACAAAAACTGTCTGCCCCATGTTTTTTTCCTCCACGTACTTGCGTGTTAAGCCATGGCAAAAAACAATGTCGACATCGCGCGCCTAGCTAGGCGTGTCTCTATTTGATTAGTGTTCGTTCTTGACTCGTTGGTGCCGTGTCTTTGATCGAGCCCCAGCCGGAAGAAGATGATGCAAACGACGCCAGCTAATTGGCAGCACCACATGGCAGCCATGCGACAACCTCGCTGTCGTGCTGTTCATGTATGTGGATATATGTGGATATGGTTACGGCGCTGTCGACCAGGAAATCAATGGCCGTGCTGGGGCGCCGCCATCCGTCTTGATCCTCGTAACCGCCATCAAGTCCAGACGTTTCGGCAGAGCAGCATTTGACGTGAGCAGATTGATCGATCGAGCGGCCAACGAGCATCGATCTGATGATAGGTTTCTCGAATGTTCGCTGGAAATATCGCCCAATTGCTCGTACGGGACAAACGACTTGGTTCGTACGTTGAACCTGGCATTTGGTGGCATGGCATCGACTTGCTTTGTCCGAGTTGCGACGCGCCCTGGCCGGTGGTGGCTGCTGGTTCGGAGAGCTTAATTGTGCGATTTCTGACATGCATGAATGATGATGACCAGCACAGTGCCCTGCACCACTCTTTCAGGCCGACATTCATTCGTATTCCTCTACTCCGACCCACTGATCCGCACCACTCGTTTCGGATATATGGGCTCCCTGCGGTACTAGGTTGATAGTGGATGAAATTCCTGCGAGTGTAGGCGTCTATCCAACACAATGAAGCCTGGTACTCCAACACTAACAAAAATATTCGATGCAAGCCACCTTCCTTCTGGTCGCGAGTACAATGTACTTGTGTTTTTTATAGAACGCTTAATAAAAAGGAAAAGAAACAAAAGAAAAGCGCCGACTTGCCTGACCGGGTGTGCACATGCGTGTCACGCATGCACGCAGGCAAGCCGAGAAAGGCAGCTGGAAGGACGCTGGATGGATCCGTAGATGTGGCGCGAGTTCCGAGGAGCACCCTCGTGTGGTCTTACAAAAACTGTCTGCCCCATGTTTTTTTCCTCCACGTACTTGCGTGTTAAGCCATGGCAAAAAACAATGTCGACATCGCGCGCCTAGCTAGGCGTGTCTCTATTTGATTAGTGTTCGTTCTTGACTCGTTGGTGCCGTGTCTTTGATCGAGCCCCAGCCGGAAGAAGATGATGCAAACGACGCCAGCTAATTGGCAGCACCACATGGCAGCCATGCGACAACCTCGCTGTCGTGCTGTTCATGTATGTGGATATATGTGGATATGGTTACGGCGCTGTCGACCAGGAAATCAATGGCCGTGCTGGGGCGCCGCCATCCGTCTTGATCCTCGTAACCGCCATCAAGTCCAGACGTTTCGGCAGAGCAGCATTTGACGTGAGCAGATTGATCGATCGAGCGGCCAACGAGCATCGATCTGATGATAGGTTTCTCGAATGTTCGCTGGAAATATCGCCCAATTGCTCGTACGGGACAAACGACTTGGTTCGTACGTTGAACCTGGCATTTGGTGGCATGGCATCGACTTGCTTTGTCCGAGTTGCGACGCGCCCTGGCCGGTGGTGGCTGCTGGTTCGGAGAGCTTAATTGTGCGATTTCTGACATGCATGAATGATGATGACCAGCACAGTGCCCTGCACCACTCTTTCAGGCCGACATTCATTCGTATTCCTCTACTCCGACCCACTGATCCGCACCACTCGTTTCGGATATATGGGCTCCCTGCGGTACTAGGTTGATAGTGGATGAAATTCCTGCGAGTGTAGGCGTCTATCCAACACAATGAAGCCTGGTACTCCAACACTAACAAAAATATTCGATGCAAGCCACCTTCCTTCTGGTCGCGAGTACAATGTACTTGTGTTTTTTATAGAACGCTTAATAAAAAGGAAAAGAAACAAAAGAAAAGAATTCTGGTTCTCAAATCTCTCGTTCGATCGCGAACATGCCCCGGATGCGAAGATACGGTGGATTCGGCGCAGATCACCGACTGGCGATCCGGATTGCATGCCATCGCCATGGCGTTATACGCTGCTAGCTCTCGAAGGAAAGGCTTCCAGCGTTATCTAATATCCTGATGTGCCGTGACCACAAGAGCAACGAGCGAGCGAGCAAGGCGTGAGGTGACACCACTAGGTAGCTTAGCTCGCCAAGCTGGGCGGCTGGCCAATGGAATTCTTACTTAGTACCCAAGGCATGATTGCACAAGCAGAAGCCAAGGACGAACAACCCTAGCTGTGCTGCTGTTGCTGGTGCCCCTGATCAAGGGACATGACAACTCCATGCAAATGCATGCCCTTGAGCAGGCAGCACTAGCTGCGTGTTTGTGCTTTCCATGGACATGCCCTGCCTAAAGCTCAACACTACTAAACTTGCAAGTGGACAGGCAAGCACGATTGAGTTATTACACTGTGGACTGCATGCTCGTGCGTGGTAGAAATGGCTCATTACCGGAGGTTTCTGACAAGGGAAAAGGTATGTGCACTAATATTTTCTTGAAAAATACTCCCTGAACGACGTCATGCATGGCACGAGATTTTGCATATGGATGATCCAATCCTTTCAAGATCCTTTTTATTTTTTCATGTGAGTAATTTTAATTAATCATGTAGCCCAGACCCGCTGTCATGACTCATTGAGTCGGAGAATGTGGCCAAGACCTTTTGATCCAGTAGCCCAGACCCCCACATCTGGTGAACAACTTGCATTGGCTGGGATTTCATGGGAGGTTGGAAGGGATGAGAGATCTTGTGACATGGTTTCTGGGGCACCCACCATGCACACCTAACCACATGGCAGAAAAGGGGAATCTCTTCCCATCTCCTACCAAAGATTCTAGAGAGCTGAAAAAGGATGTGTGCACCTTTGGGAGTGGAATGGCTTGGCATACTGCATGTTGGCACAATGCTTGCAGCATGCTAACCAGTTAGTGGGATAGCAGCAGCGGCAGCGGCGCTGTGGTCTGCACGCCCGCTTGAATCCTGGGTGCTGGTTTCGCACCTAACATATACTACCATGCAAGTGGTTTTACCCTCAATTTGATTATAACAAAAGATGTAATGTTAACAGAAGACATAGACCATCGTAGGATAAACAGGTGCATGTAAGCCCCAATACGTCAGGTTTCTTATATTTTATAATCATTTTGACATAACAGAAATCGCTTTAGCACACCAAACTACAGTCATACATCTCACGAAGTTCCTAAGGTATTGAATATCAGAATAGGACTGACAGGACGGCCTAACTAGTTCCAACATGTTCTGTTCCATTAAAACAGTACATTGGTCCAAGACCTTTCGAAGTCCAAAAATTTCTGTAAAGAAAAAGGAGTGCAAGCACATAAGAAAAAAAAAGTCTTGACTGTGAGTACTAAAGCCCTTGTGATTGAGGCCAAGAGTATGACTCGGGTATATGCCAAACCGTCGTGCGTATCTAAATGAGCATCTCGTTTTCGGCATATCTAAACAGCCATGGCTTTTCGTATCTTCAAGTACACAATATATGTGTGTGCACCATTCATTGGACAGATCATCACAAGCATGAAATTCTTTGGACCATTCATCTTCCCATCTTCCTTCATCTTATATCCAGTGACGTGTGTTCCTTTTCTCGCTTTCTATAGTGGCAGTGTACAATTTTCTTAAACATTGCTATGTTAGATTTCTGTCAGAACCATACAAGCTACTAGCTAGGTATGAAAGGATAAGGGGAAAAGAGAAGATGAAATGCAAGGTAGCTTTCTTCCTCTTTAGGTTCGATCTGTCCAGACATATATATGTGCACGTTTTAAGGTAATGTCCGTGTCCAATCAACTACTGACAAGAAAACCTGAGGCTATGATACAATGCATCTCAACCACATAATCTCTCGCCGTGACATGCCATGATATAATAAATAAATAAATTTCCAAGAGCTAATTCTCCCCAGTTGCCGCACCCAAAAACAGAGCTGATCAACAGATCTTTTTTCTGGTTAGCAAGACACCGAGACTCGTGGGGTGGTGATTGTTTCATTGTGACCAAACCATTGTGGTCACACGAACTGCACTACGGGAAGAGAGGCTCTACTGGCTAAGGGCATTAAGTCAAGTGGGGCAGGCAGGAATGGTGGCCAGTGGTCACACCAAAGGGGGCTCACATATGGCTAGTGGTCTCATGATCTTTTAACAATGGCTTGGATGTATGATTGCTTGTTTCAACCTAGAAACAAATATACATGTAGCAATTTTGGGCAAATAGGTGAAGGACATGTTCAGCCTTTTATGAAGGAGCAGTCATTTTAGCTTCACTTCGAAATATCTCTCATCTTTTACCCTACCTGAAGATTCCATATCAGCCTCAACATGTCTACAGAACGTACCCAAAAAAATTTAAGCCATGCAGTTTATTAAAACCTATGGATTCATAAGTAAGATATGGTTCAATGCCAGAAATAATCAACTTGTCTATACGATCCAAAATGAAAGGAAGCAAAGTAAGAACGGATTTGGCTTCAGCAAAAGAGTCAATTTTCTTTCATTTGAGCATTCGACTACAACAGAAGTGGTTAAAGTAAGAGATCTCTTACCCCTTGTTAGCCTCGTTAGTAGCTCTTTGTTTTGAACGAGCACATTTTTTTGAACCAGGAATAACAGTAGCAGAAAGCTTATGATCTTCACTGCCAAACATATGACAAGAATCTAATATGTAGCGCACATGAACATCTTCCTTTGGTATTGTTTCCCGCAACTTCTTAGCTTCCTTCAGGCTTCCCGATGAAAAAAGAGCCTGATACATCCTGCAGACATAAATGTTGTAGTTGTTCACATAAACAGGAACTGCTCGTGAAGCAAGTAGATCGATCATGTTGTTGAACTCCCCAAAAGAAGCCTCCATTGCTCCTTGTGGGGGGAAAAAATCCATAAATGCATCATATGCTGAAAAACGAGTCTTGGATTAATGTACGAGATAAAGAAATCAACCTCAAGGAAGTAAGCACATTGTGTGGAAAGCCAGCAGATTCATATTCTGTCCAGATCTTCCATGCCTGATGCGAATCCTTTGCCTTTACACATGCACTGAGAAGAAAATCAAGACTTGTCCGAGAAATGTTAAGCCCAAGTTCTTTGATAGCATGGAGAAGCTTCATTCCAAAATCCAAATTTGTGGGTTCCAACTCCCATATTTGGCCAAAAACCTTCAAAAACCCATTCAAGCAAGTAAACAAAGTTACAACAGATCCAAAAATAGAGAAAAATATCTAGTCCACGGGGAAATGGTTTATGGAACACCTAATAAACCTGTAAGAAAAAAATAAAAAATAATCTGAATTGCCAATGATGTAGTTTACACAATTACTCCCTCCATCCCTTTATATAGTGTGTTTTGGAGGTTTGAATTTTTCCCTAAATGTAGGGCGTTTTGAGAATAAGACAAACTTTGGGGTCGGTGGAGGGATAGGTTGAGATAAAAATGAAGGGTATGGTGGTCTTTTGACTGCCAGATTATTTTTGTGTTTGAATGCTAGAAAGCCCTATATTTAGGGACGGAGGTAGTAGATAATAACTCAAATAAAAAAAATGATTACTCGATAATGTTTAGTGTCAACCAAGATAAGAGGAATTGTTCCAACTAACAAAATAATAAACAAGGGAGATCTCACCAGCAGACATGAAAAACTCACTAATGACCAAGAAAGGAGAAAAAAAATCCATCTTATAACATGGTAAAACAAACATACACTGAATGGAACAGCCAACAGAGATGAGCAACACACTGCAAACAATAGGATTATAACACACTAGAAACACTAATCAATCAAACAAAATGAAGACCCTCTACTTAATTCAATCTTTAGTAAATGTGCATTGAGCAAAAGGCAGGCATTCACCCTCGCAGTGAAAGGGCTAAAAGGCAGACGGGGAAGGATCCAAAAAACAAAAGCAAATTATTGCATTTGCATGTCATAATTTATGGGTATTTCCAAGATTGTTTGATTTCAAGCAATAACTCTGCATCAAACTAAACACAAAATGTAAACTTCCGCAAGAGATCAAATATATTATCAAGACAAAATATTTGGATAACTTTGATGAAACTAAGGAAATCAAAGACTACTCCCTCCTGATTCTTTTTTGTTGACGTTCAGACAGCTCCTTTAGTTCAAATTTAGTTCAAAACTTTTGTCCGGACGATAACAATAAAAGTCCGGAGGGAGTATTGGATATCCAAGTAAATACCTGATCGACGACCATGTGGGTACTCATTCCATCTCTCTCCTTGAGCTGCTTAAGTAAATCAACTGCAGCCCTGGGGGGGAAATTGCAAAAAATAAATGTTTTGTGAAAAGTTTGACTAAATAGTAGTATAAAGGCAACTGCATAAACAGAATCTGTCATACTCAAGGTAGTTGTGCTGAACAAAGTATAGAATTGCTCTGCCACTCCCCTCAAACCAGAAGCTTGAGTCATTCAGCTCCTCAAGAAGTTGATGCATTCTATCCAGTTGACCTTCTGTTCGAATATGCTCCTGCAGAAGCAAATACGATCCCATAAGCATGAGCGAGAACTGACATTGGATTATGCATATTAATTCATTTCAAAAGAAAAGATGGTTAACAGCTTAACCCACAATTAGGGCTATGGCAGCCTTTGGCTCAAGGGAGCTTCCAGATTCCTTCATTTGATCATACATTGTAAGTGCCTCTAACACTTGCCCATTTGATGCAAGTGCTGCTACAAGTGCGCTCTTAATGTCCTTGCGGTGCTTGTGTGGTATTTCCTTATCTAGTATGATCTAAGAAAACAAGAACAGTTTAGAGAAGCTGATGCAACAAAGTACATGCTTCATTCCATGTTACTGAGAAATAAATGAGAACAGAAAGCAGAAAAGTGCAGCGCCATTCAAAGAATATTCGGATCAGCAAATACCATTTACCTTCTTGGCCATGTCAAAGTTCCCAAGTCTTGAGTATGCATTAATGAGTGACATATATATATGTTTGGTCATCAGAATTCCATCTTGCCGTAATTGGTCATGATACTGTCAATACATTCAGCAAACATCACATCAGACCCTAAATTTTTAAATGGATCTACAATAGAAATGCAAAATTATTTCCAACAGAACTACACTGTGAATTATAGTAATGGTGCAGGATGTGTTATCTGGACACTCAGATATGAAAGACCCAATAGAACTAACCAATGAAAAGAAATTATGTTTAACAAGGGATATGTTTAGGTAACATCAGCAGAGGGAATGGGTATAGTGCGCTATCCTCCAAAACCAACCTTTCCACGAACCACAATATATAAACAGAAACAGTGGCAATAAATTGTCTGGTATGTAGCAAACCTTAGAAATGGTCTCTTCAGACTCACAGTTCATTATCAAATAACTGAACGTTTCGGAATCTGGTTTTACTCCAGCAATCTGCATTTGGGCCATGACCATTTGTGCCCCGTCGTGGTTTTTCTGCACAATGTTCAAGCTCAAAGTTTGAGGGAATAGCTTGGAATATAATCAAGATATGTCTGCATGCAGAATATCATGTTAGCAGAATTTTCAACTTCATGCATTATTTTATTCGGATGTAGGAAAAGCTGAGTTCTGTTCAGATGAAGAATTTGAATAACTCTGAACAAAAAACACAAGTATGTGTCTTACAGGTATTTACACATATGAATACTACAGGGATAACATGGATATCGGAAGCTGAACAAATAAGCTGCCAATAGAATATTGTAGGGACCCAGTACTTCCAAGAGCATTAATGGATATGTTAGTGTCTACAATATAAAGAAACACTGGCCAGATTTACCTCCTTGTAATATCCAAGCATGATCGCATTATACAGGCTTATGGTTGATGTCTCCCCAGATTCTTCTGCATCTGTGAGTATATTGTAAGCACCTTCAAACTGGAAACAAATGATCAATAAACAACAATTCATATGATGCCAAAAAGCAACAGGTGACCAGCAGCACACTTACATCTTTCATTTTTACAAATAAATTTATCATGCTTCTGAATGTTTCACTTTTCAGTTTCAACTTGTGTCGACGGATCACATCATATATGGGGTGAACCTGCAAAATTGGTTCAAATGGTAACAGTTCAGAGTGAGATATTTTACTCGAGATCACATGAAATAATAGATTTGAAAGAAAATAATTGCCACATACCAGACAACCAAAACTTATTTTTCCTGATCCTGTATGTATAGCAGGGGCACTTTTATGTCATTTATACCCGTGTTTACGCCTACAGAAATGCCTTATGGGCCATGATACATGCTGGCCTTTTCCTAACCTTAGAGTTTGTTATAAACTTGTGATAGGTGACATAGTGTAACAAAAAAAAAAGAGTATGTTGTACCCATGTATTAACTAAAATAGCTCGAGCGGAGTTTCTTCAATCTGTTTCTAAAAGAAGCCAGGTAATACATAACTGGAAACATTTGTACTGCAGGTGACTATGCTTGTTATTACTTTATCAAATATTCTGATTTACTTCAACAAATGGTTAATATATGCAATCCTTAACGACAGTCCAGTGCATTTTGAAATGATAAATTCAACATACAAGAAATGCCTTTATAACTAACATGGCGAGGGACACACAACTGCCTGATGACCTACATATTAACCCACTTACCATGTCAAGTTCGCATCTCTGGTCACAAGTCTGTATTATTGCATGAAATGATTCAATTGGCACATCGGAATTGGATTTACACATGGAATCAGCAACATCAAGAGCTAAGCTGGTCTGCAACGAATATATAGTAAATAGCTCAGTTAAAACTTACAATATTGCTTTGAGAAGTATGGATGACTTCAAACTTTCAGGACCAAATCTTAACTCATTTCAAAAAAGCTGAACCATAACACTGGTTAAGTAATGCCCAAGCCAACTTGATGAAAAAAAAAATCATGATCATGAAATCATTAAACCAATTTATATATGCCTTGGGGAAACGCATGATTTCTTCCTTGTTTGCACTAAAAAAATGTATAAAGCTCTAATGGGTCATTCGTTCAAATAGGAACACAGGAGAGTTTGGATGCATTAATCGTTACCTGTAATGAATTGCAGCAGATAGATATGATCTTGTCATATGCAGCAATAGAGGGTACTACCTCAAACTTCTCATGCCAATTATGAAATGCTACTACAATATCTTCCACCTTCAAGAAAATTCATCATTGCAAGGTAGTTTTAAATTCAAGTCATAATGTAACAACCACAAACGCAAAATGATTTCTATTATATATCAAAAATTCAATATGTATAATTGCTTCACAAAGGTCAAATGTAAAACAGTAACAAGAGCATAAAAATGTGCCAGTTGACAAGATAGCCATTAAAGGTCTGATAGTGAAGATTCACCATTTCACATAATGAGGAATCTATTGGATGGTCTCCACTATTCAGAATAATTACTCCCAATGAAATGTAGTCATGCAGGTCTGTGGTACGGATATGTAAGTCTCACATGCTCCTCTTGCCTATGATAATAATATGAAACTAATACTTTATTTTGATAAGTTAGTACTAAGTTATGAAGGTAGAGCAAACTAGTGGTTCGATTTCTTTTTCTCAAACTACACTGGAGAGCCGTGTCATTTCATTTAAGGAGGAGGCGAGGGATACCTAACACAAAACACAACCAAAATCCTTGTTGCAAATTTCATATGGAATATATGAATACTAGCAGTAGCTATCATAATAGATTCCTCACCATTATGTTTGGTATATTTGCAGCATAGTCCAAAATTAAGGATGAAATGTTTCCATCAGCGGATTCTGAAACAACAAATCAATAGCATTAGCGAGTAAAAGATTAATTCGGTGGGGTGTATTCAGTTATTCAACAAAAGGGGGAACGAAAGACTTTGTGACATCTGATGGTAAATAGATAACTCTTTGACGAACATATGCTTCTGCTAATATTGTTAGTGTCCATCTTATTGCCGTAAAAAGGATGTGAATCGAATCTGGGGAGAGATGTAGACAATTTATTACCTTTTGACCTCATCCCCTGAAGAAGTTTCTCAGCATAGTTCTCCAGTTCTAGCCTACCCAGTGATTTGAATATATTAGATATGTACTTCGAGCCTGAAACTTTCGTGAGATCAAGTAATTCCAACAAGGCAATCAGATCATTCTTTCTGCCACTTTCAGCAAAGGCCAACATATAACTTTCTGCAAAACAGATACATTCAATAGGATGCTGCTGTGAGAATGGCATGTGACTTTGAGCTTGAATGAACTATGCAAGGCAAATCAGCTCTTTTCAATACCACGAATAAGCAAGAAAGAGGAACGACCTTATTATTATTCTAGTTTTTTACCTGCTATGTCATAGTGAGCTTCCTCATTGTAATCTTCAACAGAGTGACAAAGTTCTTGAATTTTCCGTTCGTCTTGAAGTCTAATACAATGCAACATCTCATAATAAGCTATTCTAGAGAAGGACTTCGGATTTGCATCCTTAAAGAACGCACTGAACATCTCAAATTCTTCTGACATGCCTACTTCCACAAGATACAAGAGAAATGGGCCATAGCTGTCTTGCTCAATCCTAAGCCCCCTGTCTTTCATCGTCTCGAAAAGGTTATAGGCCCTATAGATATGTTCCACGGCAGAGTCAATATCCTTGCAAGCCCTTGCCCTTTCCAAACAAGACCTAATCAATGCATTGAACTCCTTGACCCCAGTATCCCTCCCCAGCTTCCCGAAAAACTCGAGCGTCGACTCTGCACCCAGCTTTTTGGCGCACACCCGCATCAGCTTCGTGAAGCGGCGACTCTCTGTGTTCTTGAAGATGTATTGCTTCTTCTTCTCCCGAGCCACCTCCCTCCGCCAATGCATCATTGGGTCCTTCGATTGTGGTGGTACAAACCACTCAATGTCCAATATCTTGTTAACATTCCCAGCACCTTCAGAGTCTTCAGAGTCCTCCACCAGCGCTTCTGAAGGCCTTGACTCTTCCACGTCATCAGGCCCTGGGCATTGAACTAATAAATCACAAATCCAACTTCAATTACAGTCACATTTACAAGTAGAGGAGTTGCAGGATCATAGGTGAGTTTAGTATTACCATCTAAGACGGACATGAGTGCCTTGGTGAGCGCGTGAGGGGGATCCTCCTCATCTGCACAAGAGGTGGAAGAGGAATGAGAATGAAGCTATTAAGAGAAAGAGGTTGAAGAGCAATGGGGTATGTAGATGAGCGAGGTGTTGATTACCTTGGACATGAGCGTGAGCGTGGGGGAGGGAGGACGGCAAAGTGGTCTTCTTCGAGGCCGCGGCCTGCTTGAGGCGCAGGAGGGAGGCCTGACTGACTGCGGTGGCCGGGGTGACCTCGGCGCGGCGGCTGGAGTGGCGTCCCTTGAGGGTGGAGAGCTTTGGGGGCGCGG
>LAPY01000551.1:181832-193528 GCA_000970635.1 Eragrostis tef
GTTTTCAGAAGAGAAAGGTTGACGAAATTTGGGACGAGGAAGTCAGGGATCGGAATAGTCGACGACGACGCGATTGACTTCCTCGTGCATGTTCTATAGTCTATACTCACGGCACGTGAAGGTATATCAGCGTTGACTTGGGAACTGAAAGAACGTTTCCTTCCCGCAGGCATTTTTTGAGTTGGTTTACGCATGCATGGTCGAGGAGGAGTAGAAGCAGTCTCTCACCCGTCACCACCAACACAAAATGAAAAACAACACATGTTTGAAGCGTCCAAATACTGGAATTGTGGAGTGGAGATGCCGCTGTGACCGAGTTTGGTAAAACTATCCGTCGGCAGAAGCTGAGAAGCACCGGTGACCGGTGCTCCTCGGCGAATCAGCAGCGGGAGTGGGGGCAACGCGCGATTCAATGGCGCCTGGCGCGGCACAAACAGTCGCGGGACAGTGTTGCCGCCCTTCTGCACGGCCAGGGCCCGGCTCCGTGCTGCCTGTCCCCCGCTTGACCATTCAAGGCTCCCCTCGTTCTGCTCACATGCGCACAGAGAATCCCAGGCCCTCGCCTCTACTCCCCCGCTTCCATTTCTGCAACGGCTACGTACTGACTACAGACTCGCCTCTGGCCAACGCTGCTCTAGCATCGTCACACCGACAGCTGGGACCGGAATATCCATGGCCCGCACGTCAATAAGACACTTGCTGCTCCGTCAGTGTCGAGGTGGGCGCGGGGTACTCGCTGCTGTACTCCGACAGAATGGTGGTGCGCTCGCGTGCCTAGCTGCTGCTAGCGACGCACCAGGCGCCGTAGAGTAGAGTAGGGCGTTTGTTCGTTGCTGTTGCTGTGCCTGCGCAGCGGCGCTGCTCTGCGCGCGCGCGCGCCGGGGCGCCATGATGCCGCCATCATGGCGCGCTGCCGCTGCCAGGGGCCTAACTGCAAAGCCGACTGCGGGTGGGGACACGAGGCTCGCGCCCTCTGCGGGCGCGCCACGTGCAGCAACAGCCGCTGGGGCCCGGCTCTGCGCAACAGGTCAAATGCGGAGATATTTTATTCTAGGAAAATGGGAAAAATATGGCTGCTGTTTGTTTACTGTTAGCCCCCTGCGGAGTGTGCAATTGGCGAGAGAGGTGCTGAGTGTCATCCGATATCATCTGCTTGATCTGCAGGAGGGACGGGGTCACGACGTCACCATCGAACGTGGATGCATTCATGCGTGCGTAGGGTCGGGGATACACGGGGAGTCTCGTGACACAAGAAGCGATCTAAACAGCGTCGCGATCGAGCCAAGGAACAACCGTACTGTAGGTGACAACAAGCATGCCACGGTGTCATTGTTCGAAATAGAGGAATGCACGTGATCAGTGCACCTGACCAGTGACCTCCTTGCTGTTTCCTAGTTCACGGCCGCCTTGGAAGCTTGTAAATAAAGGCCACACCGTCACAATCTTTGCGTGGATTGCATGTTCGTCGGCAAGGCCAGCGTGGGGGAGCATATATCGCGTATCTCATTTCAGTGGAAAGCATCGTTTTATTTGGACGTTTGGTGGCCGAATTTCCAAAGGCCGATCTTCTTTTCCGCACACGCTCTGTTATTTAGGAATCACATGCCACCGCTCTAGCACTAAGTTCAAGCTTTATGTAGTACCAACATTTTTATACGATGCCTGATGAAAAGAAAGCACCACTTAAAATGCTTGTTAATCTGCAACCTAAAAAAGCATGATTTGATGTGAACATCACCGACAGATTTGTATCGCGTGTTATTTTAAGAACCTTGCTTTTGAACAAGAAGATTTATACTAAATATGTATAACCATCGTAATTACTCTCTCGTTCAATGTTTACAAGCCAACTTTGTCTGGATAAGAACATACACAACCTCTCGGTATAGTAAAACATTGTCAAAGTTGTGTAACTGGTTTTCTTAAACATCAGTTGTTTGTAACTAGACTAGCATGGCGCGATGCCAATAACATCACAGTTGAGCTACGAGGAAGGCGGCAGCCGCCGAAACAGAATTGAAATTTGTTAAAACGTCAGGGACCTAAACGCGAACGGGTGGGGAGCCATAAAGATAACCCGCACCGAATTTCCGGAGGGCACTTTCCATCCTAGGCCCCTCCTCCTTCCCTTTTCTTCGTTCTCTCTCTATCAGGAAGCAGAAGGCAGGTTGCAGCTCCATAAAACTCTCTCAGCTCCTCCATCCTTTCTTTAAAGTTACTCCCCACTTACCACCCACTCTTCCTCGTCCCGTCCCATCGCCCACCTCCGCAACGCCACTCCCCAAAAAATTCCCCTCGCCTCGGATTCCCAAGCGGCCCCCCGCCCCAGCAAGCGTCGCCGGCGTCCGCCGACGTCTCAAGGTCTGTGGACGCGGGAGATCTCCGGCGGAACTCGTTGGGTTCCACTCTTTTTTGCGATGTTTTTGAGGATTTTTATGGATGGGGTTCTAGGGTTTCTGACGGGAATGCGGGTTCCGTTTCAGGCTTCGGAGGCGGGGGGAAGGAGAAGGAGGACGGGCGCAGCTGAGCCGTGCCGGAGGAGGGGAGGATCCGCTTACCTTGCGGAGATATTTTATTCTAGGAAAATGGGAAAAATATGGCTGCTGTTTGTTTACTGTTAGCCCCCTGCGGAGTGTGCAATTGGCGAGAGAGGTGCTGAGTGTCATCCGATATCATCTGCTTGATCTGCAGGAGGGACGGGGTCACGACGTCACCATCGAACGTGGATGCATTCATGCGTGCGTAGGGTCGGGGATACACGGGGAGTCTCGTGACACAAGAAGCGATCTAAACAGCGTCGCGATCGAGCCAAGGAACAACCGTACTGTAGGTGACAACAAGCATGCCACGGTGTCATTGTTCGAAATAGAGGAATGCACGTGATCAGTGCACCTGACCAGTGACCTCCTTGCTGTTTCCTAGTTCACGGCCGCCTTGGAAGCTTGTAAATAAAGGCCACACCGTCACAATCTTTGCGTGGATTGCATGTTCGTCGGCAAGGCCAGCGTGGGGGAGCATATATCGCGTATCTCATTTCAGTGGAAAGCATCGTTTTATTTGGACGTTTGGTGGCCGAATTTCCAAAGGCCGATCTTCTTTTCCGCACACGCTCTGTTATTTAGGAATCACATGCCACCGCTCTAGCACTAAGTTCAAGCTTTATGTAGTACCAACATTTTTATACGATGCCTGATGAAAAGAAAGCACCACTTAAAATGCTTGTTAATCTGCAACCTAAAAAAGCATGATTTGATGTGAACATCACCGACAGATTTGTATCGCGTGTTATTTTAAGAACCTTGCTTTTGAACAAGAAGATTTATACTAAATATGTATAACCATCGTAATTACTCTCTCGTTCAATGTTTACAAGCCAACTTTGTCTGGATAAGAACATACACAACCTCTCGGTATAGTAAAACATTGTCAAAGTTGTGTAACTGGTTTTCTTAAACATCAGTTGTTTGTAACTAGACTAGCATGGCGCGATGCCAATAACATCACAGTTGAGCTACGAGGAAGGCGGCAGCCGCCGAAACAGAATTGAAATTTGTTAAAACGTCAGGGACCTAAACGCGAACGGGTGGGGAGCCATAAAGATAACCCGCACCGAATTTCCGGAGGGCACTTTCCATCCTAGGCCCCTCCTCCTTCCCTTTTCTTCGTTCTCTCTCTATCAGGAAGCAGAAGGCAGGTTGCAGCTCCATAAAACTCTCTCAGCTCCTCCATCCTTTCTTTAAAGTTACTCCCCACTTACCACCCACTCTTCCTCGTCCCGTCCCATCGCCCACCTCCGCAACGCCACTCCCCAAAAAATTCCCCTCGCCTCGGATTCCCAAGCGGCCCCCCGCCCCAGCAAGCGTCGCCGGCGTCCGCCGACGTCTCAAGGTCTGTGGACGCGGGAGATCTCCGGCGGAACTCGTTGGGTTCCACTCTTTTTTGCGATGTTTTTGAGGATTTTTATGGATGGGGTTCTAGGGTTTCTGACGGGAATGCGGGTTCCGTTTCAGGCTTCGGAGGCGGGGGGAAGGAGAAGGAGGACGGGCGCAGCTGAGCCGTGCCGGAGGAGGGGAGGATCCGCTTACCTTCGCCGCCCATGTCGGGCCATCTTGATCGCCTCGCGCGGCCATGTGAGTTCGAGATTCCTCTCTGCTTGTTCACCTTCGTCCTCGCCCTAGCTCGGTTTCTCTGGGAGATTCGATTCACGGCAGTTTGGTGGGTCTAGAGATCGGTTCGGTCGCCTTAGCCTAACTTAAGCTGCGGTGTTAAAACGGTTTATTACTCTGTTAATTTGTTTGTTCGCTTCTGAGGTTAATCCGATGAGCTGCATTGAGGCGTCGGCGAGCTCCCCAGATTCGAGTTAGGTGGTTTCTGCCCTATTTCACGCGGCGTGTGCGTCTGGCAGCGGGAGTTTCTGGTAGTTTGGTAACAGCGATGTGTGTTGTTTGACCGCTTCAACACTGCGTTGTTTTTTTTTTTTTTTGTTCTCTAGATCGCCGCGTAGCTTCGTATGAAGGAGCGGCTAAACAGGCTAGGTTGAATTCTGAGAATCAACTTCTGGGCATTGGGTGGGAGTTGTCCCGAGGCAAGCAATCAACCACTAGGTTACAATAGAGAAAATCATTTTTGCTACAAGGAAATGGTTTCAAACTGATTTATACACGAGACCACGTCTTGATGGCTTGACCTGACCTGTTCAATAACGGCATCCTCTTAACCAGTGCGCTAGTTAGCTTTAGGATCCATGAGCTGGTGTCATGAAGCACCAGCAGGAAATTTTCAATTCTGAGGGAACTTGCAAACGTTGTTCATAGACATTTTCAATGCTGATTTTCTTTCTTGTTTTTGTCAGAAAGTTGACTTCTCACTTCTCTTGCTCATATGATTAGCTTAGACAAACCAACTGTTATGGTCTTCAGTGTGTAGAGCTTTAATTTTTCGCTCTTCTGAAGTAACTTACTGACTTAGAAGTCTCTTTTAGAAAATCAATGGGTTAGTTCCGCTAGCAGTGGCTTATTTTCATCTCAATATATCAGGTTTTGAAGGTTGCTCGAGTCATGATGAACGTAGAGACCATAAATCAGATTTTGAAATATCGGAAGATGAAAAGAAGACCAGAATGGGCTCTTTGAAGAAAAAGGCAATAGATGCATCGACTAAGATTAGGCACTCCTTAAAGAAGAACAGGAGGAAGAGTGGTAGTCGGGTTCTCTCTGTGTCTATTGAAGATGTGCGCGATCTAGAGGAGCTGCAAGCTGTTGAGGCATTTAGGCAAGCGCTACTTTTGGATGAGCTGTTGCCTGCAAGGCATGATGACTATCATATGATGCTGAGGTACGACCTATATATTCTAATGCAATCTTCACATCAGCTTGACTAGTTTCTATGTCTGTCTCTCTCTTTTATTAGCACAAGTGCCTGGATCTAACCTAGCTAAATCTTGCTCATATAGATTTCTGAAACCCCCGATCATATAACACCTTCAAAGTTATAACCTGCAATGATTGTTTCCTTCATAGGATTTTGAATTCAGCGAATTGGACAGTGTTCTGCAATACTATCCTCATGGTTATCATGGTGTCGACAAAGAAGGGAGGCCTGTTTATATTGAAAGGCTCGGAAAGGTTGATCCTAACAAGCTCATGCATGTAACAACAATGGACCGATACGTAAGGTACCATGTCAAGGAGTTCGAGAAAAGCTTCTTGATCAAATTTCCAGCATGCTCTCTTGCAGCTAAAAAGCACATTGATTCCAGCACAACAATTCTGGATGTTCAGGGTGTGGTATGCCCCTCAAGACTGTCTTCCATACTGCTTCTGTGGTTGCAACTTGACGTTTTCTGAGAGCTAACCTTTTGCCTACGCTTTTCAGGGATTGAAAAATTTCAGTAAAACTGCACGTGAATTAATTCAGAGACTGCAAAAAATAGACAATGACAACTACCCAGAGGTCTGAGCTTTACTTCTATTTGCACTCTATGTCGCTCTGCCGCTGTTTTTTTTCCTGCTTGGAATATATCGGCTTAATTCCTTGCATCTGCAGACTCTGTATCAAATGTTTATTGTCAATGCTGGTCCGGGATTTCGGCTGCTATGGAACACTGTTAAGTCCTTCCTCGATCCAAAAACTACGTCCAAGATACATGTAAGCATTTTCGCTGAATACAACATAGTGACATACTCTTTTGTATGCTAAAGTTACTTGATACATGATATTCTTATCCTTCTTCAGGTTCTTGGGAACAAGTATCAAAGTAAGCTGCTTGAAATAATTGATAACAGGTTAGCGGTGTTCAATTTTACTTTTCTTGAAAACTTGCTTTTATAAATGTGTGGTTCTGATTGTTGTTTCCATTTGTAAAATTTGTTCAGTGAATTACCGGAATTCCTTGGTGGTACATGTACCTGTCCTGAGTACGGTGGGTGTCTTAAGGCTGAAAAAGGACCATGGAAGGACCCCAGCATATTGAAGGCATGTTCATTTCGAACTTGTATTGATAAACCTAGTATTGATTCTATGCTTACTACATGTTTTCTCATATCTTTTGTTTTGTGCTGATACCAGATAGTCCAAAGTGGTGAAGCCCATTATGCTCGACAAATTGTGACTATTTCCAATGGCGAGGAAAAAATTATTTCTTATGCCAAACCCAAACGCCATACAGTAAGTTTCAATACTTTGCATTTTAAATTCAGTACTTTGCTTCTGTATCCAAAGTACTCCATGTTGAAAATTAAATACTTTGCTGCTATTTTACATCTTAAACTTAGCTTTACTGTGGAATGGCAGATACGAGGGAGTGACACGTCCACTGCTGAGTCTGGATCTGAAGCTGAGGATGTTACTTCCCCCAAAGCTCTGAGAAGTTACATCTCACATCCGAAATTGACACCAGTCCGTGAAGAGGTTAGTGATTGATCTATTCCTAAAATTTGCAATCGCATTGAGAACTTCATTACATCACAAATGCTTTTATTTCTTCTTGGTTTATGCTAGCTGCAGCATCATTTGCTCTCTCTTTCAAGACTATTAATATGTCCCATATAATTAAGGTTGCCTTCTCCAACTTCAGGTCAAAATGATCAGGGCTGCCAGCTTTTCAACTCGTGTTCCGGAATATGATGTGCCTGTCGTTGACAAGGCTGTGGACGCTACATGGAAGATCGAGCAACCTCGAAAGATGCCTGCCCAAGCAAAAGGTGTCCATGTTTGTTAATTTAGTTTATGATCTAAAGGTTTTCGTGGTGTTTGCGAGAACCTGACATTAACTATTTTATTTAATGCAGACCATTCCTTGACAACGACAACCAGGACATCGAACAGCTCTTGGGATCAAATTGTTGCAGCTCTGATTGCTTTTCTTATGGCTATTGTAATGCTTGCTCGATCAGTCAAAGATTTTGCCGTAAGGAGATTGCCCTATAAAAATGAGCCAGAAGAAAACTTCTCTACATTGTATCCAGACTCCATTCACAAAGAGGAATTTCGACCTCCTTCTCCAAGTCCTGGGTTTGCCGAGGCTGATATGTTCGCAGCAGTTTTACAAAGGCTGGGAGAGCTAGAAGAGAAGGTTCAGATGCTCCAGGAGAAGCCTTCTGAAATGCCTTGTGAGAAAGAAGAGTTGCTTAATGCTGCTGTCCGCCGCGTGGATGCATTGGAAGCCGAACTAATTGTAACAAAGAAGGTAATATTTGAATTACACAATGGTATTTGGTGGTTCTTAAGACTTTCAGAATATTATGCAAAAGTTCACCCATGCATCTGTAGATTATTTTCCTTCAGCTTTTTAACAGTTTGTTAGTGTCAGTTCTGTCCTGTTGATCATCACTTACCGTATGCATTTGCAACATCTTCTAGGCTTTGCACGAGGCTCTTATCAGGCAGGAGGAGCTGCTGGCATACATCGACAGTAAGGAGGTAGCGAAGGCTCAGGTCTGTAACTCATTGTGATGTTACTGATTTTGCTACTACTTTCACACATCTTTATCAGTCTCTAATGTGTAGCCTTCTTGCTGCAGAAAAAGAAGAAAACAATGTTTTGCTACTAGCTCCTGAAGGTAGCTTTGATAAGCTTTCTGAGAGATGTCAAACATGGCATCTGAGATGTAACCGGAGATCCGGTCCCTTTTTCCTGACATATGTATTGACAGGCCTCCGTTGTAAATCGAGGGAATATTGACTAATAAAATGTGTTTTTGCATCATGAATTTTGCCCCCTCCAAGCTACTTGCATTTATAGATTGGTGCTGCTGCACACTCTGGTTGTCATTACAGTAACGATTGGTTGGTTCGTCGATGATTGGGGTGAATGGGTTAGCTGGCAGAGTATGCTCGATTGCCTTCACGGCTAATTGATCTGTCTAGGAACTTATACAACCGGCAAACCTCTGGAGATTATGCAGCCGTTGGTTAAGTCCTTGTTGTAACTGTGAGATTATCCTTGTACGCTCGTTCAGAAACGTGGGTCGTGGTAGTATTTGCCATACAGGAGAGCTGTCGTTTTAGGGACGTGTGTAGAGGACCACGTGAGCTAGAGGTAAAAACACATGGAATCCTGCGAGTGCAATGGCAGGTAGTTTCACAGAGAATGCTTCCCCTTCGAACACTGGTTTCATAAGCTGCAGGCACAACACTGGGATTCAGGTTTGCTCAGTTAGGAGACGCAAGTTTCATTCTTGCAGTTGGTGGCGGCAGTATGACCCCCTCTTGTTTTTTGAATTTTGTCACTGTATATACTCTTTTTTCTTCTGTTTTTGGTATGAACAACACATACACGGGTGACGAAGTCACGCACATAAACACAAAGACGCAGGAGTTTCGCATCGCTTCACTAAAACGCGTGGTCCATGGATCATTGTTCTTCGATGGCGCTTCACCAACGGAACGGATTCTGCTGTTGAAGGCAATAAATTAATGAGATCAGACGAAAACGAGTGAAGCAACACACACAGGCCACCAGAAACCCTGAAACCGAGCTGAGATGATCGCTTACCATCTTGCTCTTCTTCTTCTTTTTCTCGATGTAAGCCAGGACCTCCTCCTGCTGCCCAACATTCGTCTCCAGCAGCTGCAAGCACCAACCATTGTCAGACAGAGACACTTGTCCGTAGTTAACATGTTCATTGATGCTAATTTAGAGAAGGAGAATGTGTGGGTAGTGATCACCTTCTTGGTGGACTCGAGCTCGGTTTCGAGTGCCTCGACACGGCTGACGGCGGACTTGAGCATCTCCTCCTTCTCCGCGGGCATCTCGGGCGGCCTCGCCTGCAGCGCGGTGACCTTCTCCTCGAGGTCGTCGAGCCGCTTGAGCAGCGCCTGGTACTGCGCCGCCGAGATGGACACCGTGTCGGGCCTGGGCAGCTGGCCCTGCCCCTGCTGCAGCCTCCGGGTCTTGGCCATGGCCTCCATGGTGGCGATGCCCATGGCCGCGTCCATGGCCCGCTTCGGCGCGATCTTGCCCACCCGGAACATGGCCACCACGCCCATCACCAGCGCCATGAACCCCGTCACCACCTGCCGGTCGCCCGTGTCGCCCTGCTTGTACGCGTCCGGCAGCGACGCATACATGTCTGCCAACAATGTAATGTGTCTTTCTTCAGAGCTAAAGGTCGAAATGGTATTATGATTCAGTGTGGTGAAACTAGCAGTAAAGCTGACCTTGCGCGATCGCAAGCTTCTCGGCGCTGACCTCACCATTCCAGTTGAAGTCCTTATCGACCATGGGGAAGAGATTGTTGTAAGCACCTGTGCCGCCATCTTTTCCTGGGGGAGCCTGCAAATTCAGTGTCAGTGCACCTGATGAGCTGAACTGTAGCAATACTGAAACATGGCAGATGTGTTGTGTTGTGTATCAATGAAGCACCTCTGACTCTGCAGTTTTCATCTCACGGAGTGGAGACATCTGTGGATGCTCAATCTTTTCCCGCGGGACGACCTTGGGAGAACCAGTGGAGTCACGGCGCAAGGATTCTTGCTTCTGCACCAAAAACACATTTGAAAGAACAAACCATCAATGCCTGCACCACACAACGTTCAGCAGAGTACAGAAACACTGCTATTCAGAAATGCAAGGCTACGTGAACGAGAGTGTCATAAGCCTTGCACGTGGCGAAACTAGTAACACCTTGGCAACGGGCACTATGTCGTTCTCGGTGATCATCTTCTCGTCGGCCTCGCGAAGGTCCGAGCTGTTCATCCCACATCTTCCCATGCCGCATTGGACCATCTGAAGACACAAATCAGTGTCACACAAGTCAGTAACAATGTCTCTCTTTTATAGGGAACATAAACACCAGGTAGTACAGAAGTAAAGTGGAGCCAAAATTGTCAGACAATCCGTTATCTCCTGCATCTTAATCTGAGTAACTGAGAACCTTGAGGATTTCAGGGTCCTTCCACGGTCCTTTGTCTGAGCGCATGCAGCCACCTTCACAGTTGCAAGTGCCACCCAGAAACTCAGGCAACTCACTGTTGTGATCCCGACAAAAACAATGAAGCAAGGCAAGTGAGCTTAGGATGTTCATGAGACTGATTTTCCAACACTTTGCAATGTAAAGATTTGAGCAGACCTGGGATCAATCACTTCCAGCAGCTTGCTCTGGTATTTGTTGCCAAGGACCTGGAGCAGAGCAGGGTATAGAAATGTCATGACATTTGATTGCAACATTGATAAAATAGGAGATCAGAGGTGACGAGTTACATGGATCTTGGCTGTGGTTTTGGGGTCAAGGAAAGACTTGACAGTGTTCCACAGGAGCCTGAACCCCTGCCCGGCATTGATGATGAACATACGACACAACGTCTGCGTGGAGCAAAAATTATACAGTACAGGGCATTAGATATTAGTACAAACATATTGTAATCTTTTCAACAAAACAAAAATGTGATTATAAGGAAGGAGTATACCTCAGGGTAATTGTCCCCATCGATCTTCTGGAGGCGGCCAATGAGGTCCCTGGCAGCCTTGTTGAAGTTCTTGTACCCCTGCACCCAACATATCACAAGATTAAACCAGTTGAAGGGAGACGCCACTGACAACAGGCAATCAGTCGCGGCAATGTAACGGCGACAAAGCCGGTGGAAGGAGACAGAGGGAGGCGGACCACTCCGGAGACGTCGAGTATTGTTGTGCTCTGGTCGATGTGTCGCTTGGCGGCGATGGAGCACGCCGGAAACTTGACGGCGAATGCACGCTCGAACTCCCTGACATGGTACTTGACATACCGGTCCATGCTGGTGACCTGCAGCAGCTTGGTGGTGTCGATGAGTCCCAGCTTCTCCATGTACACGGGCCGGCCCTCCTTGTCGACGCCGTGGTGTCCCTGCGGGTAGTGCTCCAGCACCTGGTCCATCTCCTCGAACTCGAAGTCGTCGACGATGGTGTCGGAGCCGAACTCCTTGCGCCACTGCAGCATGTCGGACCACATCTGCTTGGACTTTTCGATGTCGAACTTGCGTGCGCGGAGGAAGCGCAGCATCATGTGGTAGTCGTCGTGCCGGGCGGGGAGGAGCTCCTCCAGCACCAGCGTCTGACGGAACGCGTCCACCTGCTTCATCTCCTCCGCGTCGCGCACGTCCTCGATCGCCACCGACATCACCTTGCTGCTGCGCCGGCCCATCGACTTGCGGCTCAGCGAGCTCCGAAGCAGCTTCGACGACGCGCTCATCGCGCGGTGACGAAGCGACGTCGCGCG
>LAPY01000552.1:5023-15428 GCA_000970635.1 Eragrostis tef
TCACTCCGACTGCTGGCTTCGCCTCCTGGCGGTCAAGGCGGTCCAGTCCCTTTACCTTCAATTCGAGAGATTGGAAGATGAGCTGCTACACACGCTGCACCCCTCCATTTTCTCATGCCGGGAGCTCACCGTTCTTCATCTCTATGACTGCAAAATCCCTGCTGCACCCCCAGGGTTCGCTGGGCTCCCAAATCTTATCCGACTAGGCCTAAACAATGTTGGTTTTCCAGAAGGCGCGAGGATCTTAGAGTTCTTGATTGCTACATCTCCACTGCTTGAAAGTTTGTGTATGGAATTCTTGTTGCTTCCTGATAGCAATGGTGGGCACTATCATTGGGTCATTCAAGGGCCCAAACTCCAGAGTTTGTCTATTGATGCAGTGAGTGATGATAACTGGCAGATCAATGATCTCCTGTCCCTTGAGAAAGCAGAAATTGACTGTGGAGAATACTCCCCTGACCGTGATTTAGTGAAGCTTATGACAGGATTGGCTCATGTCAAGAAGCTCAAGATTGCTGTGCCGGTAAATTGTTTTCTATATTTTTCCCTTGCTTTGCTTGCCAGCATCATAAATATGTCATCATAATCTTTTGTCCTAGGATTGACAAAACTTCCTTTTTTTTCCCGCTACCTTACTAACCTATGGCTATGCATCATGTGATCCTTAATCACCAGTCACATAGTCAGAATGCAATGCAGAGTACATGATTCATGTTATCCACAGGTCTGTTTGGTCTAAGTAGAATGTAATGCAGAGTCAACACAAGAACAAAGCCATATGTTCTAAAATGAAATTTAGTACCAAATTCTCAAGTTCAACCTTACCCAGATTGTCAAGACTACATATATTCGGAATTTTCATTGATGATTTATGCAAATCAAATGCACTCACATGTTTCTTTTCTTATTGTCGGTGAGTCCTATTCTCAGTGCAGAAGACTTTCAGGTCACATTAACACATGCATTTCAGCAATTATAGGCTTTGTTCAACTGAAGTTACTGAACCTAATGAACTTTTGGTATCCTTGGTCCTCCAAACCTGAATGCAACCAGACAATCTATGATTTGGGTTATCCTATTATTTTAGTGTTTCATTGATTGAATCAGGTATCATTGAGCTTAGACTGACCCATCAACTGATTTCTTTAAGTGCTGTACATGGCATAATTCAAATCTTTCACTTGTTAGTTTCATGATGCATTCCATTGGCTTGTGTTTTATGGGCATAGAGATCAGTCACACCCCATCATATAGGGCCCTGAAAAAACGTGTCAAAGGTAATTTGGAGTGGTTTTATTTGATTGGACTATTTTTCTTTTATGATTCCTTTTGGCAATCGAGTCTGAGAGGTCTATTATCGGGCCTAAGTCTGTGGGTACTTTTGTCATCCTTAAGAGCTCCTTATTTGTTTCGCCATGGGTTCTAGCGTCGCTGTTTGCTAGTTCAGAATGTTGCAATGCATCGAAAAATTGTTTGAAAACCGTATGTGTCGTACACATGAGCTTAAGTCAACCTATGAAAATTCATTATCAAATTCATCCTAGATCTCAAGAAACAAAATAAACAAGAATCAATCTGGCGTTGTTCATCATGTGACAACAGTGCCACTTGTCTTTTGGTTCACGGTATCAATGACGAATTTGGAAACAAGTTTTTGCTGGTTCATTTAATTCTTTGGGTGCTACATACATGATTTTTATGCCTTTTGTTTTGAAATATTTATGGGGACACTGGAACTTCTGGCCACCAGTGAATGCCCCTTATGTTTATATGTTGTGAATATTTATAACAATTTAATATGGCAGCGAAAAAAGAAATATAGACCATGTTTAGCTGTGATTTTGTAAAGGTGGACGTGGTTATTCCATGTGCCTTGAACTACCGTTGTATATTGGTTTTGAGTTTGGCGTGCTTTCAACTTTCACAATGCCAACTGATCTCATATAATGCATACATGTACTTTAGAATCAGTATTTGAAAGACTGTTGGGCCATATGTGGGGGCGGTTAGGTTGTATCAATACTACTTAGCAAGCAAAACGTTTTACTGATGGATAAGAGAACAATTGCTCAAACTTACTGTCATCTAGTACCTTTTTGCTTAATGTTTTATCTCTGTTTCAGACTATAAATGTTAATACAGAATTCTTGTTACTTCCTGATAGCAATGGCGGGCACTATCATTGGGTCATTCAAGGGCCCAAACTCCAGAGTTTGTCTATTGATGCAGTGAGTGATGATAACTGGCAGATCAATGATCTCCTGTCCCTTGAGAAAGCAGAAATTGACTGTGGAGAATACTCCCCTGACCGTGATTTAGTGAAGCTTATGACAGGATTGGCTCATGTCAAGAAGCTCAATATTTCTGTGCCGGTAAATTGTTTTCTATATTTTCCCCTTGCTTTTCTTGCCAGCATCATGAAGATGTCATCATAACTTTTGTCCTAGAATTGACAAAACTTCTTTTTTTCCCGCTAGCTTACTAACTTATGGCTATGCATCATTTGATCTTTAATCACCAGTCACATTGTCAGAATGCAATGCAGAGTACATGATTCATGTTATCCACAGGTCTGTTTGGTCTAAGTAGAATGTAATGCAGAGTCAACACAAGAACAATGCCATATGTTCTAAAATGAAATTTAGTACCAAATTCTCAAGTTCAACCTTACCCAAATTGTCAAGACTACATATATTCGGAATTTTCATTGATGATTTATGCAAATCAAATGCACTCACATGTTTCTTTTCTTATTGTCGGTGAGTCCTATTCTCAGTGCAGAAGACTTTCAGGTCACATTAACACATGCATTTCAGCAATTATAGGCTTTGTTCAACTGAAGTTACTGAACCTAATGAACTTTTGGTATCCTTGGTCCTCCAAACCTGAATGCAACCAGACAATCTATGATTTGGGTTATCCTATTATTTTAGTGTTTCATTGATTGAATCAGGTATCATTGAGCTTAGACTGACCCATCAACTGATTTCTTTAAGTGCTGTACATGGCATAATTCAAATCTTTCACTTGTTAGTTTCATGATGCATTCCATTGGCTTGTGTTTTATGGGCATAGAGATCAGTCACACCCCATCATATAGGGCCCTGAAAAAACGTGTCAAAGGTAATTTGGAGTGGTTTTATTTGATTGGACTATTTTTCTTTTATGATTCCTTTTGGCAATCGAGTCTGAGAGGTCTATTATCGGGCCTAAGTCTGTGGGTACTTTTGTCATCCTTAAGAGCTCCTTATTTGTTTCGCCATGGGTTCTAGCGTCGCTGTTTGCTAGTTCAGAATGTTGCAATGCATCGAAAAATTGTTTGAAAACCGTATGTGTCGTACACATGAGCTTAAGTCAACCTATGAAAATTCATTATCAAATTCATCCTAGATCTCAAGAAACAAAATAAACAAGAATCAATCTGGCGTTGTTCATCATGTGACAACAGTGCCACTTGTCTTTTGGTTCACGGTATCAATGACGAATTTGGAAACAAGTTTTTGCTGGTTCATTTAATTCTTTGGGTGCTACATACATGATTTTTATGCCTTTTGTTTTGAAATATTTATGGGGACACTGGAACTTCTGGCCACCAGTGAATGCCCCTTATGTTTATATGTTGTGAATATTTATAACAATTTAATATGGCAGCGAAAAAAGAAATATAGACCATGTTTAGCTGTGATTTTGTAAAGGTGGACGTGGTTATTCCATGTGCCTTGAACTACCGTTGTATATTGGTTTTGAGTTTGGCGTGCTTTCAACTTTCACAATGCCAACTGATCTCATATAATGCATACATGTACTTTAGAATCAGTATTTGAAAGACTGTTGGGCCATATGTGGGGGCGGTTAGGTTGTATCAATACTACTTAGCAAGCAAAACGTTTTACTGATGGATAAGAGAACAATTGCTCAAACTTACTGTCATCTAGTACCTTTTTGCTTAATGTTTTATCTCTGTTTCAGACTATAAATGTTAATACTCTGGAGGGAACCTCATACACCTTTGTTAACCTGAAGAGTTTGTCGCTACGCACAAGTCTGGGCCTATTATCTAGTGTTTCATGTGTATTTTATCTGCTCAGGAATACTCCTGAACTTGAAGTTTTGGATTTTGAGGTAACCTGCAATATCAGTTAGAAGTGAATGGTGTTTTTCTTTTGTTGCAAGGCTAACATAATTTCCATGTGTTTCACTTTCACAGCTCAGTGAGGATGAATACGAGGATGATGAAGTAGACCTTGACTTTCTGAATGCACTATGGACTGATGATTTGTTCTCAAGCCTCATACGTGTTGTTGTGACAGATATGAATGGCAAGTTAAGTGAAATGTATTTTATTGAGTTTGTTTTGTCCAAGGCAAGACGGCTTGAAGAGCTCCATGTTTCTCTGGATGCACTCTGTACAAAATCTAATGAAGAAACAGTTACAAAGCTGGCAAAATATCGGAGAGCTTCTCCACCAGCCAAGGTTTTCTTCAGCCGCGGGGAGTGCTGATCAGCTTTTGGAGCATTATAACTTGTGGTAAAGTACTATGTTGCACCTTTGGTGAAAAATTGAAGTTCAGAACTTTCAGGTTCTATGGTGTAAACTGACACTAATACATCAACTAAGTCGGGTGTGCCTGGTTGAACTGTAATTCGATGAACAATGTACAAACGTTGTGCTTGCGAATGCGGGGGTTACATGTTGAGTTGCGATTTTGTTGGGGTAGTTGTGGGTTCAACCTGGCCACCAAACAACATTCTTCTCATTGGTCATTATTCCCTTATCCCTAGACAGCTGACGTTAGCCCATTGTACATGCCCTGGGCAGTGTGAGTTGCTTATCTGTTGCTTACGCCTGGGCATTGGGAAGCGTCCAACGCCAATGAGCTTGAGAGGCTTGGCGGCTTATTGAGAAGCCGGACAGTTTGTGTTGTGTGCAGAAGTTCTCAAGTCTCACTGCTATCCTAATGATGATCTACTGGGCACGGCGTTCCCCACGAACCAGTCCCCAACATGGAGGGCTGTTGTACACGGACTGGACCTTCTCAAGCAATGAATCATATGGCAAGTTGGCTCTGGAGAGAAAAATCCGTATATGGCGAAGCCTGTGGATACCGAGGGAACAATCTTTGAGGGTCATTGCCAAAGCTTATGGTTTACCAATGAAGATGCAAGGAGGGGAGCGTGGGCAGTTGTTAGTCCTCACACAGTACTGAAGGTAGGATCTTGTGGAAGATCTTTTGGAAAATCCTTGTCCTGGCTAAGATCAGAGTTTTTGCATGGCGTTTAATCAATACTGGCTACAAAAGACAAAGCGGCAAAAATTGTAACTGGTTGCCATTTGTGATATTTGTGGGATGGAGGATCATCACTGTGGAGGATTTCGGATACATGCAGTTGTCAGGTGCCGACATGCCCAGTGGTTGCGTGCTGGGATGCGCCAGCATTGGCGGTTTCCGGACGAAGAACAGTTACGCTGGACAGGTCCGGACTAGCTGTTGGTGTTATTGACTGAACTGGACTCTGACGCAGGAGCAAGGCTGCTTCTCCTTACTATACGGAGAACCTAGCTGGCATGTGGGGAATGGTATCACTCATAATGATAGTGTGCCAACAGAGGAAGCATCTACAGCTTTTCTCGCTAAATATTGGTGTGAGTTGTGATCTGTACACGACAATAATGGCATTGGCAAGGCTGACAGCAAAGAGAAGAAGCCCGTGTTACACTCGATGATGAAGAGAGGGGAGGAGAAACAGGCAAACAGCCGGTTGCTAAGGCCAGATGGTGTCCAGTGCTGGAGGGGTGGAACAAGATCAACGTCGCCGGAGCTTTTGATGTGTCTACGGGTGCAGAAGAATTGGGGGTTGGTGATCAGGGGTTCTATTGGTAAGGCCCTGCTCTGCTCTTGGCGTGTGCTACATGAAGTGTCGGACGCAGAAGAACCTTGAATAATGGCATGCGGAATGGTGAGGGACAGGTCAATTCTTGAAACAGATTGTGCTGTGCTGGTGCCGATGTTGAAGAAGCCAGACTGCCAGAAGTCTAGGTCGAGTTTCTTAGTCAAGGAGGCCTACCTCAGTGTGAGATTAAGCATGGGAGAAGAGAGCAAAAATCCGTAACTCATGAACTCACACGGCTTGCCAAACCTACAAACCATACCGCAGTATGGCGTATGCAGGCTCCTATGTGTGTCGTCGTGTCGAACATCTAATACCTCGAGATTCTAAGCCAACTCCCGAGTAATGAAAGCTCTCTTTTCATCGAGAAAAAAAGGTGTCACGGCAAAGGCGGCAAAAGCGATTCTGCGTTGGAGGCAGAAATGGTGGATTGGAAGCTTTGAAAAGTCTGATTATTTGTTTTTCTTTTCTACTGGATAGGGGTTTTATATGTAGCGAGGCCATTCTTAAGCTTGTCGAAGAGGGACATTACAAGGCTAATTCATCAAAATACAGAAATGCCTTTGCAAAAGCCTGGCATGCTTATTCATTGTTGTCTGCGACTATTTAGAAATTCTTGGGAATTTTCATGGAGACTGGAGAGTAACCAGCTACATCAAAATCTTGGAGTTGACAATGTCACCTCTTAATTAGTGATCGAATTTAATTGATTTGCGGCAATTAACAGGGCAAGGATGGAACAGTGATAGGACAAGTAAAGTGTAATCAGTTCGTGCAATCTATCAAAATTTGAAATTACCATGCATCGAAGGAGTTGTTTGATTTGCGAGTTCAAATTATTTCATGTGATGTGACACTTTTAAACAACCAATAAACAAAAGAGATTTAGAAACGAAAATGAAACTATGCATCGAAGGAGTTGTTTCATTTGTGATTTCAAATTATTTCATGTGATGTGACACTTTTGAAAATACCAAAATAAAACTCTTCATTGTGACTAGCCTAAGGGCCTGGTCCTCATTAATAGGGAAGAGTTCAATGAGTTCCTGATGGGCCGGGCTTGCTCAGTAGCATTAAGAAACAACTTTCTTTCCTGGTGGGCACTGAGCAACTGTACCACAGCCGCACAGCGAGCCATCTCACTTCGCCGCCGTGGTGAGCCAGTCACCGCCGACGTTACATCCTCCCCGGCGTCCCCGCTCGAATCTCCAGTGAACCTCAGCTCCCTTTTTGAGGTGTGCGTCTCTGCCTCTCTGGCTTCTCTGTTGTATATATGAGTATATCTGACCTGATACTGTAACACCTTCGATTTTGATGAGCGCGGATTGATTTTGTTTGGGGGCGGACAGGGATGACCTAGATTCGGAATCGTCGGAAATGGAGGCCTCGCCGGCTCGTCGCAGATTGCGTCCGCCTTCGCCTGACACAGAAGAAGCACTGGGAAGCCTGGCCTCTCTTCCGCCGGAGCTGCTCAACGAGATCCTCTCTCGCCTCCCGCTCCGGGACGCCGTCCGCATCTCCGCGCTTGCCCGCGCCTGGCGTCGCCGCTGGGAGTCCGTCTCATCCCTCAGCTTCAGATGGACGGGCCGCTCCGACCCTGGCGCCATCAGCGACGTTCTTCGGCGCTACTCGTGCCCCTTCCTCGAGTTTCGCCACGATTACGTTGAGGAGGCGCTGTTCGGGCTCTCCGACTGCTGGCTTCGCCTCCTGGCGCTCAAGGGGGTCCAGTCCCTCTACCTTGACTTTGAGGATGATGATGATGAGCTGCTTCACACGCTGCACCCCTCCATGTACTCATGCCGGCAACTCACCGTACTTCATCTCCGAGGCTGCAATGTCCCTGCCCCGGCCCCGGGGTTCACAGGGCTCCCGAATCTGACCGTGCTAAGCCTAAACCATGCCGGTTTTCCTGAAGGCGCTAGGGTATTAGAGTTGTTGATTGCTACATCTCCATTGCTTGAAAGTATTCGTCTGGAGTACTTGTCAATTCCTTATAGCAGTGGTTACCATCCATGGATTATTCAGGCGCCTAAACTCCGGAGTTTATACATTGAGGCTATGTTTGATGATGAGTGGGAGATGAATGATCTCCCATCCCTTGAGGAAGCAAATATTGACTTGGTAGGATATTCCCCTGACCGTGATTTATCCAAGCTTATGATAGGATTGGCTCATGCCAAGAAGCTCAAGGTCACTTTACCGGTAAACTATTTTCTCTTGTTTCTTTGTTTGCCACCACCATAGATACATCATTATAATTTTTTGTCCTAAAATTGGCAAATCATGTGTTTGGATTAGAGTTCGGAGTCAACGCAAGCACAAAGTCATACTTTCTCAAATGAAATTTAATACCAAATTCTCAAGTGCAAGGTAATTCTAAATGTCTAGACTACATATGTTTGGAATAGGGTTCTAGGTTACTTCACTTATCTCTTGAGTGGTAGTATGCATCCATTGAGTTGTGATGACTCATGCATGATCAATTGCACACATATGTTTCTTTTCTTGTTGTCAGTGGGTCCTATTTGCCATGCAGAATTCTTTCAGGCCACATAAACACTTGTTAACTGTAGATATTTATAGTGTTTGTTCAACTGTACATACTAAATTTTTGGTATCTTTTGTCCTCCAAACCTGAGGTGATCCATGAGTTGGATTATTCTATTATTTCGTGCTTTCATTTGTCAGATTAGGTATCATTCAAGCCTAGACTGACCAATGACCATCATATTATGTGATCACTATGTTCAGGCACGAGTTTAGAACTTCCGTAAATTGCAGTCCTCATCAAATTGAGTTCTCTAAGTGCTGAGTATGGCATATTCCAAAGCTTACACTCGTTGGTTTCATGATGCATTCCATTAGCTTGTGTTTTATGGGGACAAGCCTCAGTCACACTCCATCTTGTAAGCCCTTGGGAAAAAAAAACATCTGATATGCGAAGTGATTTTGCTTTTATTGGGGGTGTTCTGCTTTTATGAGTCCTCTTGGTAATCGAGTCTGAAAAGTCCATTGTTGGGCCTATATCGGTGGAGCCTGTGGTCATCCTTAGCTGCTTATTTGTTTGGCCAAGGGTTCTAGCTCCTCCATTAGCAAATTCAGCATGTTTGCAGTACATGTGACCTTAAATCGACAAGTGAAAATTTAATATTTAATTCCTCGTCATATTTAATTCCTCATAGATGTCAAGGACCAAAATAAACAAGAATCATTTTGGTATTGCTCATCATGTGACAAAGCTTGTATTTTATGGTTTTTGATATCAAATACGAATTTGGAAACAAATTGTTGCAGGTTTATTGAACTCTCTCTGCACTTCATGCTTGTTTTGTATGCATTTTTTTAAAAAATATTTCAATATGCCGGATTATAACATATATGGGGACAGGACACCAGAACCCATAACATCTCAGTGAATTTCCCATTTGTTTATATGTTGTGAATATTGAGAACTATTTCCTATGGTAGCAAAACTATGGGTCCTATTCGCCATGCAGATACTTTCAGGCCACATAAGCAAGTATTCACTGTAGACATTTATAGCGTTCGTTCAACTTTAGATTCTAAACTTTTGGTATCTTTTGTCCTCCAAACCTGCATGCGACCAGGTGATCCATGATTTGGGTTATTCTATTATTTAGTGCTTTCATTTGTTGGATCAGGTATCATTCAGCCTAGACTGACCAATGGCCATCGCATTATGTGATCACTATGTTCAGGCACGAGTTTAGAACTTCCGTAAATTGAAGCCCCCATCAAGTTGATTTCTCTAAATGCTGAGTATGGCATAATCCAAATCTTTCACTTGTTGGTTTCATGATGCATTCCATTAGCTTGTGTTTTATGGGCATAGACCTCAGTCACAATCCATCTTATAAGCCCTTAAAAAAACGTCTGACATGTAAGTTGGAGTGATTTTGTTTTATTTGGGGTGTTTTGGTTTTATGAGTCTTCTTGGCAATCGAGTCCGAAAAGTCTATTGTTGGGCCTATATCAGTGAAGACTGTGGTCATGCTTAGCTGCCTATTTGTTTGGTCAAGGGTTCTAGCTCCTCACTTAGCAAATTCAGCATGTTTCAATGCTTAAACATTCATTAAGGGTAAAGCTAAAATGTACCCAGGCATTATGGAAGCCACTCAATGCCCGAATTTTCTTGCTAGCGCTGACCAACGCGATTCCTTCTTTGCTCTTCTCCAACTCCGGCAAGCTCCTCCCCCAACTCCGGCAAGCTCATTCCCCAACTCCGGTGAGCTCTCCGACGGGTTAGTGTTCGGGATTGGGGTTCGGGTTTCGGGTTTTGGGGCTCACCGGTGTCAGCCGGACGTAGAAGAGGGGTGCCGGGGGAGGAAGGTAGGGGATGCCGCTGGCCGGGTTGGCAGAAGACGGCAGTCGGGCCAGGTTGGGGGGGGGGGCAAGGATGGCGAAGACGGCGGCAGCGAGAGGTGGAAGCATTTGGCTGCCTCGCTGGGTTAGGGTCTTGTGGCGAGACCCTAACCCGCTGAGGCAGGGGCGGTGG
>LAPY01000552.1:38329-57668 GCA_000970635.1 Eragrostis tef
TAAAAAATTTATAAAAATAATATTTATTTTGTTATGATTTGTTTCATCAATAAATATATTTTAAATATAACATAATTATTTTTATATTTTTATAAATATTTTGAATAAGACGAATGGTCAAACGTGAAGTCTGAAAGTCAACAATCCCTTATATTTTGGGACAGAGGGAGTACCATGCTACTGTTTGTGTTGCTGAGCGATCAAGTTGATCTGAAGATTCCTTTCTGTTAGACTCACATGCCACTTATAGCCCCTTCAAAAAATTCCTGATGTAAAATCAAGAATACTTTTTTGGGGATTTCTACTACTCATTTTTGAAATTGAGTTTTAAAAACCTTCCTATAGGTTCTACATCGGTTGAAACAGGAGAGGCTGTGATAATCTTAATATACTGCTTATTAATTAATTTGTTTGTATGTTGTGGTTTTTGAGAGGGATTTCCTAAAGCACCTAATGACAAGAAACAAACATATTAAATTGCTGCTTTGTGAGCAGGGATTGTGTGGGTTTTATGTTGCTTTCAGCTTTTTGTGTGCCAGGTCATTGAGTTGGATATGTTTTTCATTATTCATTGGTTTCATTGTGCCAGCAGAGTTCATATTATACATCCATGCCTCTAATATATATAATTGTTGCCATCAGGCCATATGCTTGGGTATCCGGACCTATCACCATATAATCACGGACTGATCCATAGAGCAGCAGCAATGTATATTGCTCATGTAGTACATATAGCTGGGTCCCACAGAAGGTAGCATTAGCTATTGCAAGCTACACAATGGTAGTTTTACATAAGGACCAAAGTTGGGTTAAAAAAAATTAAAAGGTCTCCACCAGCCTACTCATGTCAAGAGAGAAAAGATGAAGGGAGAGAGAGAGAAATGCATTCTTTATTCTTTATGACTAGCAATATGGCTAATGCCAACATATACATTGAATGCTATATTGCCCATCCTCACAATGCTTATGTCTCTCTATATGTACTACATTTATTGTATATTGCTACCTATATTTCTCCATTGTGGCTGCTAATTACAACTAGGAAGGCCACCACATGATTCAATGGATATAATTATTTTTAAAAATGCTATTTTCCAATGACCTTAACTACCTATTGAGAGATCAAGTGGACAAATTTGCTTTCCGTTGCCTATGCCTTGACTTGCAGTCTAATATTCATCTGTATTTCAGGATGGAAATGGTAATATTCTGGAGGGACTGTCACGCCCTTTCAGTAATCTCAAGAGTCTATTACTGCGTATGAGTCTGAGCCTGTTATCTAGTGTTTCAACTGTATTTTGTCTGCTTAGGAGTGCTCCAAAGCTTGAAGATCTTACTATCGAGGTAGTTTGAAATGGTAGCTAGAAAATTTAGTGGTGCCCTTTTGTATGGAAGTCTAATATAATTTGCCTCTTTGTTGCTTGTCACAGCTCAGTGATGGTGATTCTGATGATGATGAAGTAGGAAATGACTTTCTGAATGCACAATGGACTGATGATTTGTTCTCCAACCTTATGCATGTTAGTGTGATGAATATGATGTGCAAGTTAAGTGAGATGCATTTTGTTGAGTTTGTTTTGTCCAAGGCAAGACGACTTCAAAAGTTTCATGTTTATCTAGATAAAGACTGTCCAAAATCAAATGAAGATGCGGTGACAGAGTTGGTAAAATATAGGAGAGCTTCTCCTCGAGCTAAGGTTTTCTTCGACCGCTTATCGGATGATTAACTTCTGGGACGATATAGCTTGTGGTGTAGCAGTGTAATTGGTTGCATCGTTGGGTGGAGTCCAGAACTTGAGCTTTTGTGTTTTAGAATGGCATGAATGGGAGAACTGTGTATGTACCACCTATATGAACTGTAACTTTCAATGTATAACTTTTGCATTTCAGAAGCTGAATATTCTGTTACCCTATTTGTTGCTTGTCTCAAAATACTTAGCATTCTAGTCATATTAAGTTTTTTTAAAATACTTGACATTCTCACTTTCCGAGACACCTCTCTCTTTTCAATATACCTCTATCTCTCTCTTTCTTGTTTTTTGTGCACCTATTTTTCTCCAACATTTTCTTAATTCCCGTGCTCTTACCTACAATGCTAAGTATAGTGGGATGCAGGGAGTACTCTATTGTTACTTGATTATACTTTATTGTGAGGTTGAGGGCAAAAATGATTCACTGGCCGCCGCTTCCTAACATTTCTCCTGCCGTCAGCGGTCGTCACTTCCTAACATTTCTCCTGCCGTCAACGGTGATGGTGAGAGGCGCTTCCCTCAGTGGACCTCTCCCACACCACCGTAATCTCCGCCCTCTCAAATGATACCGTTAGTATACATTTACATTGTGGGGGTAGCCATTGAATTTCATAAAACTCTTAGAGTTAGACATAATAATTGTTATGTGAAAAGGAGACGAGAGAATGTTATTACGGGTATTAAATAAAGTCTAATTACAAAATTTTTTTGACAAACGGATGTTAATTTACAAGATATATCTAATGAGTCTAATTAATCCATCGTCTAATCACGTTTTAATTACTTTTAATAGATTCGTCTCGCGAATTAGCATAAAGGTTCTACAATTAATTTTTAATTAGACTTTATTTAATAATTTTAAATGAACAGGCACTACGAGTACTATCTTGTTTAAAAGGTAGCTAGCACTGCTGCGCGGACCTCGTCAGTATTCAGTTTTGAGCCGTCTTACTTTATTGTGAAAATCTTAAATAACTAATGCCTCATTTAACGGGCCGATGGAACTGAGCCTTCTTGTCGATTCATGCTTGGAAATGACTAATCAACCCTAAGATAAATGAAGCAATACGTTTTGAGAGAAAATTTCTTCTTTTCATGAAATCTTGAGCTGTGATGAAACCTACCTTCGTAGAGTACTTAAGTCAAAGAACGCACGCATTCTCGTTGCTTTCAGTTTTATCTTCTCTCTTTTTAGTACTCCTAGATTTATCTCTCTTTTTTGAAGTACTCCCAGTTTTCGAGATGCTATATATTATGCTACTTGTTGGTTTTATAAATGGGATGCAAAAGAAAAAACCCAACAAAAGAAACACAAGTGGCTAGCTGCATCAAATCGTTGGATCCTTATGTGCACTTTTGCAATTATAGAGTTTAATGTGCATTATGATTAATTTTTTTATTCTTATTTTAGAGTAAAATACATGATGGTTCCTAATCATGCACATAGGGAGATATAGGTCCTCGAACTATCAACATACATATTGCTTCCAAAAGTTGCTAACATGCATATTTGTTCCACCAAAACTACACCTTGTTGTTGGCATATAAACATGTTTTCATCTCTTTATCTACAATTAAGACATTATGCAATCTAATAATATCCTCAAGTATGAATTGTAATGGCAACAATAATTTGGGGGAGAGAGAGCATGAAGATGATACAATTTAGCATTCTTTTGCGATTTACAATTTAGCCAATTTGGTGACTTGAATACACATTGGAGAGTTCGGAGTCTAAGCCCCAGCAGTGCACTTTACTCTAGCATTAAATTGTTTTTTAGGGAATAATAACATTAAATTGTTGAATTCCTCCTTAAAAAAATGTTGAATTCCTAAATGTTAAAAACTGAGGCCCCATAGGCAACTGCATTAGGCCGCTAAAGAAATTGCTGAATTCCTCTAAAACTGTTAAAATTAAGGCCCAATAGGCAACTGCATTAGCTCGTTTAGCCTAGCAACTGCATTAGCTCGGCTCGGCATTTCGCCATTTCGGTCCCCAGCACGGAGATTGGGGGCAGAAATGACGGACTCGCTGCCGGGCCGGAGGCCTCGGCTCCCCGCCGCCCAGGCTCCTGGACAACATCTTCTCCCGTCTCCACATCTACGACGTTGTCCGCACCTCGGCGCTGTCCCGCGCGTGGCGGCGCCGCTGGGAAACCCTGCCCTCCGTGGACCTCTCCCACAGCGCCGGGATCTCCGCCTCCGACGTCGACGCGCTCTTCCTCCGGCGCGGAACCGCGCCTGTCCTCGCCTTCCGCCTCCCCTCGCGGGACCCCTCCTGGGTCGCGTCCGGTTACTTCCATGATTGGCTTCTCTGCCTCTCCCGCCGTGGCGTCCAGGACCTGGCCCTCGGGTTCCTGTCCCAGCGCGGCTTCATCCCGCTGCACTCATGCCTCTTCTCGTGCAGGGAACTCACCCGCCTTAACCTCATCAGGTGCGGCATCCCGCCGGCACCCGCGGGGCACGCGGGGTTCCCGAACCTCAAGAGGCTGCGCCTAGAGAGCGTCTTCGTAGCGGGAGGGGCCGGCCAGGGGCACGCCGGGAGGGAGTTCGCGTCCCTGATTGCCGCGTCGCCGGTGCTCGAGGAGGCGGAGCTTCTTTCCCTGATGCTCGATGGGGACGGCCCTGACGAGGAGTGGATGATTCGGGCGCCCAATCTCCGGAAGCTTTCGATAATTGGTCCCTACGCTTTTGGTGGCCAAACGGAGAACCTCCCACGGCTTGAGGAAGCTGTTCTCTTTGGCAAGAATTATGCCAAGTTCTTGACTGGGATGGTGGGAGTCACCAAGCTTGACTTCCGCTGCATTTCCATTTGGGTGAGATTCTGATCTATTCCTGTATCTTCCTCCACTTCATTTTATGTTTTTTTATCTTCGCTTGTGGACCACCTTTGGATCCATATCATCCATCGAAGGAAAGGGAATGTAGTTGGTAACTAGTATATGCAAGAAGATTTTGTGAACCTTGCAGTGTGGAGTCCCTCTGGTTGTTATCTCTTGTTTTTCGTTATGTATCATGTAAGTTTTGTATCATTTCAGGATCTGATAATCAGCACCTATAATAACAAAACAGAAAATATTACTACAATAAAGTATTTTTATAAGAGTGAAACAAGGCTGTTTTAGCGATAACGCTGAATGATGTTGATTTGTTATGTCAATCCCATGTCTAAGCATTGTTTGTCTTGTTTCAGCCAACTGAAGTTGATGTCCTGGAGAAACTTCCGTTCCTGTTTGAAAACCTTAGGAGCTTATCCATTACCGTCAATTTTTGTGAAACTTCCAATATTTTCTCCATGTTTTGCCTTCTTAGAAGTGCCCCTGTTCTTGAAGAGCTCGATGTTTGGGTAATGCAATTTCCCTCCTGGATTTTTTTTTTCTCTCATAAATTTCTTCAGAAGATGATGATAGTTATTATTTTCTCTATAGGCATGGAGCAATGGTACCCAAGAAATTGAAACAAACAATGAGTACTTGAATGTTCAGTGCGATGATCAAATGTTTGCAAAGCTTCATGTTGTTCATATGAAGATGTTTTCATACCTCGCTAATGAGATGCACTTTATGGAGTTTGTTCTATCAAAAGCAAGAGTATTGCTAGTATTATATGTCACTCTTGAACCGAATGCCTCATGCAGTAATGAGGAGTTTGTTACTGGAATAGCAGAATATCCAAGAGCTTCACCTGATGCTCAGATCATCTTCATGGGAAGAGAACCAGAGTCTTCCACTGAGTAAGCATTGCGATCCTGATGTTTCATTCTTGTTTCATTCCGTATATTCTTCAAACTCCTCAGTTGTGAATGTGCTTGTAACTACAAACTACTTCAGCATACTTCATGGACTGCTGTAAGTATTGGCTACAGTCTACAGAGTAAATTTCATTGGAGTCTCTTAAGTTTTTGCCGCATGCCACATAACTCCCTAAAAAGGGACTGAAGCTCTTGCGTCCCTTGATTTATCTGATGAGCATTTTGTACCTAAATTGTTTGTGATTCATGTCCGACGTAGGATACAAGTGTACCATGGTGGTTCCCACATGAGATTTCTACTTGAGTGAATGGAAATACAACGTTTTTTGGGTCATAGAATGATAAAAAAATGACACACTCTCTTTATCATTTTTCTTGCTTGATGTTTTCTACTTTTCTAGTACTGACACTCTGTCACTACTCATCCATCATCTCCTGCCATGTCCGACAGTCGTACCTTGTCCGAAATTCTTGCAAGAGTTAGACTATAGATTCAACTGGTCCAATGACTTCTTTTTTTTTTCCTCGAATACGTAGGAGAGCTGCGTATCATTGTATTAAGAGAAAAGAAAACAGTCCCTTACATACTTCACCACCTCACTCCTGACCGAGCTGTGAGGAGTTGAGATACATTGTAGATTGTAACTTATAAAAAATCACACAAAGGGTCTTGATCAGGAGAACTTGCAACCTAGTTGCCTATTGCACCTAGACCTAAAGCCTGCAGTCCATTTGCACCTGCAAGACACCAAAGGTGGTACTCACTGTCGAAGAACTTCACAAGAGCATTCAGGTTTGGGCTGGCATTCTCGAATACACCAGCATTCCGGTGCTTCCAGAGAAGCCATGCGCCCAAAACTATCACTGAATTGTACCCTTTTCGTTTTGCCTTTGGAATTCTCTTGCTGCTCTTTAGCCACCAAGTGCCGAAGTTGGTGTCCAAAAATGAGCAGTCCAGACGGCCTGGCACCGAGTTGTTGAAGCCCAAGGGAGTGAGGACTCGGTTCCAAAATTGCCGGGCAAATACACAAGAACTGGTCCAATGACTCAACAACAGAGAAACTGTGTTGGAAACGCGAAAGGGAACATCTTATTACTCTGTTTTCAGTTTATATATGTTTACGTTGCATGATAGCTACAGCTTGTAGAATTTGTTTTTTATTCCTATCTAAATTCATGTGCGCATGTGCCTTGATCAATTTGGAACAACGACGACATTTGAACTCTACATGAAGATCAAAAAAATATTTTTCCAGGGCAGAGGCGTAAGTTTGCATGTCACAACAAAGCAGGAGACTGACAGTGCATCCTAATGTATAATGCATCAGGTTGTAGGATTGTTACTGTTGGGTTTGATGTTGCTTAGAAGCTGATGAAGTTGCAAGGGTTTTTATAATGATTATAATGAATATATATTTATTCGGCTATGTCTCTTGTCCTACTTGGCTATTTCTCTTCCTCTTGTCCATATCAGGAAATCAATCCAACTGTATGGTTTGTGGTCCTTAGTGAAATAAGTTAGGCAAACAAGTGTCTAAATTCGAAGTTCTTGGAATTTATGCTTGTGTGGGAGTATTATGTGTGCTTTCTCTTTTATTAGTCCTATTGTTTTTTTTTGTTCTTGCTTTTTTTAGTAACTTCATTCCTCTCTTAGTTTTTTTAGAGGCCTTACCATGACGAAGTTCGAGGATTCTGATAAGGGGACACAAAACAGATGAAGCACGCCCTCGAAGACGTCAGCGGATGAATTTTGAGTCTGTGGCACAAGTAGATCAACTTGAGGAGGAGACACTAAAATTGTTAAAAGAGAGGGACCAGATTACCGCGGACTGCTTAGAGGTCAATAAGGAGATGAATGTGATACTTAAGGAGTCCAGGAAGCTCCGAAAGTACAATGATTCTTGCCTGCAGGTGCCCTAGCTGCTCGATATATTCTTCACTTTGATTCCTGACAACGAATTATTCTTACTGACTGATGGAAATTGCAGTTGCTGTGCGAGCGATTCAACCTCAACTACCAGGAGATTTGCCAGCGATGTATTGTACCCTCATCTGACTGTTCGGTAAGGAAATGTTTGTTTCACTCTGACAATAGTTATGACATGTATTACATGACTTCTAAATCTACCATTGACAACAATCGTAATATGTCTTGCTTACCTTGTTTTTTTAAATCATGAAGGGCACCTCCAAACCAGGAGGCACTCCTGTTGACGCAATCGTCAGTGATGCTGCTAGTTCTCCTGAGGATTCTACAGAAGACCCGTGTCGTCCATGATCCTGCTCTTTTGGATTTCCAGATGACGTCATCGTCACTTCCTTCCTATGTTTGGATGAAATCTCCAGACAGTGTGGAACGTGAAGTTTGATGGTTCTAGTGTCGTTCTTTGTCGTCTTTTTTTTTTTTGACACGTTCTCTGTCGTCTTTTGGCTGTAACTATCCACGTTTTCTTTGCATCCCGGAATGTATGTTTTACTAAACAATGTAACGTTTGTTTGGTATGTGCAACGATGCGTCTTCAAACTGGTCTTATATTGGTGGAAGGATTATTTTTATCTTTTCTATTGAAACTTGAAACCGTCTGATACAAGCACCAAATCAATCAGCATGAATTGTTACTATCATCGATTTTCAGATTTCGCAATTTCACTATAGTTTCAGAAAAATATATGGTGATCTTGCAAATCATGTGCGATTTCATCACAGATTTAAAAAATCTGTCGTGATCTTGCAAAATCTGAAGAAAACTTGTGCCGATCTTGCAAAGTCTGAAAATCTGTAGCTTTTTCACAATTGAAGTCCAAAATTGGAGTCAAAATGCGATTGTCCCTAATAAAAAGGGAAATTAGGCTCGACCACTTGGCCCACGGGACAAGTCGGCCCAGCCCAGAACCAACTACGGCTTCGCCGCCGCCCTGCGCCTCCAAATCCCGTGTGCCCTTCCTCTTCTCGGAGAGCGCTGAAGTTGGGGGTGAAATGGCGGGCACGCCGCCGCGCCGGAAGCCGCGGCTCGAGGCTGGGGAGGAGGATGAGGCACCGCCACCGCGGGACATGCTCTCATCGCTTCCCCTCGAGGTCCTGGACAATATCCTCTTCCGCCTCCACATCTACGCCGTGGTTCGCACCTCGGCGCTCTCCCGCGCGTGGCGGCGCCGGTGGGAGTCGCTACCCACCGTCGACCTCACACGCAGCGGAGGCATCGTCGCGGACGAAGTCGATGCGCTCCTCCTCCGCCGCTCAGCGCCCGTTCGCAACTTTCGCCTCATCGCGTACGACACCTGGTACATCGACGCCCTCCACGGATCCTTTACCTCTCCCGCAACGGCGTCGAGGACCTCTTCATCCGGTCCCGGCTGTTCGACGTCCGGATCCACTCGAGCCTCTTTTCCTGCCGCCAGCTCACCTCCCTCAGCCTCAAATCCTGCCGCCTCCCACCCGCGCCCCAGGGGTTCGCCGGATTTGCGAGCCTGAAGATATTAGTGCTCGAAGTTTGCGCCATGTCGGAGCACGGGGGGAGGGAATTAGCTTCTCTGATCGGTACATCGCCGTTGATTGAGGTACTAAAACTCGTCAATGTACAGCTCATTGGGGACAATCCTGAAGACGAGTGGGTGATTCGGGCACCCAATCTTCGGGAACTGACAGTGGGTGGTTACTTTCCTTATGGTGGCCGTATGGAGCACCTCCCGTCTCTGCACTCAGCTGTTCTAAATGGCTACAACAACGCCAAGTTCTTGATGGGGATGGCACAAGTCACACATCTCCACTTCGGCACCAACGTTAATTGGGTAAGTACTCCAGTTCTGTCCTGCCTTACATTTTTTGTTACTTTTACCTTGTGCTTACCAATATTCTTTGGACCATATGACTTTAGGACAGTTCCAAGGAAAGGGCTACATTATATAACCGGTAATTAAAATCCGCAAAAAAAGGACTAAAAACTACTTGGTCTTGCTAGAAACAAACCTCAAAATCGTGTTTTCTCCCAGACACACTGTATGTTTTTCCTTCTTCGAGGACTTCCTTCCCTGGCCGAAAATTCTTCAAAAAACTAGAAGCTGTGTTTATTTTCTAGTACACATGCATTTAGGTGATCTCCAGCAAAAGATCACGACTTCACCATGTTTCCTGTAGGCAAAATTGAACCAAGTGCAGTCTCCTATTGCTAAATTTTCTTTATTAAAAAGGGAAAAAAAAAGGAGGTTCCGACAGCCTTCAAAGGATACATTAGTTGATTTCTCTAATGCATATACAGTAGTTTATTTGAATTGTCTGCTTTAACTGAACGTCATTAATACCTCCTTTTCATTTTTTTCTAGTTTATTAATATCATAAAATGGTGGTGTATGCCAGTTTAATAAATTATTGTACAGGTCTTTCCTGAAGATATGTTTATGCACGATGAACTTGAACGAAGGAATAATAGAACAAAAACAATCGTTATGCAATTAAAGATTAATTTGAAACGAATGGGTTATCTAGAATGTTCTCAACAATTTGCTTTGTGATTTCAATCAATAGTTACACTGAAAGTAATCAGCATAATGAATAACAAAATAAAGATAGTAGTCAACAGCTCGACATCTAGAGAACTCATTTCTAATACAGCTTGTCTTCTTTTCGCAGTCGACTGAAGTTGATGTGCTGGATTGACTACCTTTCCTATTCAAGAACCTGAGGTTCCTAAACGTTTCAGTGGATTTTACCAAAATGGCACCCATTTTATCTTTTTTCTGCCTACTTAGAAGTGCCCCAGTTCTTGAAGAACTTCATGTCTTGGTAATGTTTTAATTCTCGCTTGCATATTTTTCAGTCAATACTTGTTTCAAGAGAATGCTAATCATTTCATGCTTTTGTATAGGGTTTGAGCGGTTGTAATGGGACACAGGAATTCAATGCAGATGATGATTTTTTAAGTGCTCAATGGGCTGATAGCATGTTTGCCAAACTTCAAGCTGTGAAAATGAAGGATTTTGTATGCCTCTGTAATGAAATGCACTTGATGGAGTTTATCTTATCCAAAGCAAGGGTACTCCGAGTGCTATCTATTATATTTGCTCCTGATGCCCTATGCATTGATAAGGCGACTACTGCTATAAAAGTATATCCAAGAGCTTCACCTGATGCACAAGTCATCTTCTTGGGCAGGGAGTCTGCAATTATGTAAGCATTCTAATCCATGTATATCCTTGTATTGTTCCATATATCCGTCAATCTTTTCAGCAATTTTAAACCTAAAGTTACCTTGCATTTTTTTTTCTGAAACCCTTTTGAGTATCCATGAGGTACAGTACTTTCAGTATCCACTATCTTAAATACTGTCCGTAAGTCAAGCATGTGTGTGAACGTTAAGCTCGTGCTTTGTTAACCAGGGATTTCGATACAAAATCTTCACGAAATTCAGTTATTCCACACATAGACTATAAGTTTCTGTCAAAATCCATTTCGTTTGAATTTCCTGGCGGTTAAAAAGACACAGTGTCTTATAACTAAACAAAGCTGTTGGATTGTGGAAAGCTCCTTTGCGTGCAGGATTCTATGTTCTAGTGCGGCGCCCCAGGGGTTCGCCGGATTTCCGAGCCTGAAGATTCTACTGCTCGAAGTTTGCGCCATGTCGGAGCACGGGGGGAGGGAATGAGCTTCTCTGATTGGTACATCGCCGTTGATTGAGGTACTAAAACTCGTCAATGTACAGCTCATTGGGGACAATCCTGAAGACGAGTGGGTGATTCGGGCACCCAATCTTCGGGAACTGACAATGGGTGGTTACTTTCCTTATGGTGGCCGTATGGAGCACCTCCCGTCTCTGCACTCAGCTGTTCTAAATGGCCACAACTACGCCAAGTTCTTGACGGGGATGGCACAAGTCACACATCTCCACTTCGGCACCAACGTTAACTGGGTAAGTACTCCAGTTCTGTCCTGCCTTACATTTTTTGTTACTTTTACCTTGTGCTTACCAATATTCTTTGGACCATATGACTTTAGGACAGTTCCAAGGAAAGGGCTACATTATATAACCGGTAATTAAAATCCACAAAAAAGGGACTAAAAACTACTTAGTCTTGCTAGAAACAAACCTCAAAATCGTGTTTTCTCCCAGACACATTGTATGTTTTTCCTTCTCGAGGACTTCCTTCCCTGGCCGAAAATTCTTCATAAAACTAAAAGTTGTTTTTATTTTCTAGTACACATGCATTTAGGTGATCTCCAGTAAAAGATCACAACTTCGGCGTGTTTTCGGGCTGTGACACAGATTTACTGCGCCTGTAGACAAAATTGAACCAAGTGCAGTCTCCTATTGCTAAATTTTCTTTATTAAAAAGGGAAAAAAAAAGGAGGTTCCGACAGCCTTCAAAGGATACATTAGTTGATTTCTCTAATGCATATACAGTAGTTTATTTGAATTGTCTGCTTTAACTGAACATTAATAACCTCCTTTGCATTTTTTTCTAGTTAATTAATATCATAAAATGGTGGTGTATGCCAGTTTAATGAATTATTGTACAGGTCTTTCCTGAAGATATGTTTATGCACGATGAACTTGAATGAAGGAATAATAGAACAAAAAAAATCGTTATGCAATTAAAGATTAATTTGAAACGAATGGCTTATCTAGAATGTTCTCAACAATTTGCTTTATGATTTCAATCAATAGTTACACTGACAGTAATCAGCATAATGAATAACAAAATAAAGATAGTAGTCAACAGCTCGACATCTAGAGAACTCATTTCTAATACAGCTTGTCTTCTTTTCGCAGTCGACTGAAGTTGATGTGCTGGATTGACTACCTTTCCTATTCAAGAACCTGAGGTTCCTAAACGTTTCAGTGGATTTTACCAAAATGGCGCCCATTTTATCATTTTTCTGCCTACTTAGAAATGCCCCAGTTCTTGAAGAACTTCATGTCTTGGTAACGTTTTAATTCTCGCTTGCATATTTTTCAGTCAATACTTGTTTCAAGAGAATGCTAATCATTTCATGCTTTTGTATAGGGTTTGAGCGGTTGTAATGGGACACAGGAATTCAATGCAGATGATGATTTTTTAAGTGCTCAATGGGCTGATAGCATGTTTGCCAAACTTCAAGCTGTGAAAATGAAGGATTTTGTATGCCTCTGTAATGAAATGCACTTGATGGAGTTTATCTTATCCAAAGCAAGGGTACTCCGAGTGCTATCTATTATATTTGCTCCTGATGCCCTATGCATTGATAAGGCGACTACTGCTATAAAAGTATATCCAAGAGCTTCACCTGATGCACAAGTCATCTTCTTGGGCAGGGAGTCTGCAATTATGTAAGCATTCTAATCCATGTATATCCTTGTATTGTTCCATATATCCGTCAATCTTTTCAGCAATTTTAAACCTAAAGTTACCTTGCATTTTTTTTTCTGAAACCCTTTTGAGTATCGAGAAGGCGGCTACTGCTATAAAAGGATATCCAAGAGCTTCACCTGATGCACAAGTCATCTTCTTGGGCAGGGAGTCTGCAATTATGTAAGCATTCTAATCCATGTATATCCTTGTATTGTTCCATATATCCGTCAATCTTTTCAGCAATTTTAAACCTAAAGTTACCTTGCATTTTTTTCTGAAACCCTTTTGAGTATCCATGAGGTACAGTGCTTTCAGTATCCACTATCTTAAATACTGTCCGTAAGTCAAGCATGTGTGTAAACGTTAAGCTCGTGCTTTGTTAACCAGGGATTTCGATACAAAATCTTCACGAAATTCAGTTATAAGTTTCTGTCAAAATCCATTTTGTTTGAATTTCCTGGCAGTTAAAAAGGCAAAGTTTCTTATAACTAAACAAAGCTGTTGGATTGTGGAAAGCTCCTTTGCGTGCAGGATTCTATGTTCTATTGCTTTCTGGCTTTCTTTTTGTTTAAACATTATTTGACTGACATGTGGGTTCCATGACTCCAAGTCTCCAAGAAAAAGGAATGGTAATTTAAGGCACAAACTCCAGCCCTCACTACGAGGTAGTAGCATTACCACTTGGCCAGGCACATCGGTTCTCTGTTAGCGGAGATAGTGCACTTATTGTCCGTTAAAAACTTACATGTTCAAATTTAATTATTCTATCTGAACCAACTTCCCAAATTCTTTGTATTGTCTACAACCGAAATTGAAATATTGCTGTTAACTTTACTTCCGAAGCTCATGCTATGGAATAAATTAACCATTGCAGACACTAAATGCTCAGAAATTATTTCCATGTTCTCAATACCCCCAGTAGATGAGATTTCCGGGTACTTATGAGCTAAGTGAATTGCACATAAAAAGTTAGCTTATTTACAACATGAGGAGATACTTGCTGCAAATAAACCATAGGGTGTAATCAACTAATCATGCGGATCGTTTTTGGATTGGGATCCGAACTAGGGTGAATAGTTAGAAGTGAAATGCTCTAGTATATGGAGTGGCAGTGGGACTATTTGAAATTTTGATCTCGGGCACATTTGTTTTCCTTTTTCGTTCGATTACCAGTTTTCAATATTTTCTCACTTTTATTTCTTGCGGCATATAGTCAGTTTGTATACTTGAAATTTGTACTATGTTAGAGTAAATTGGGAAGTGTCTTTAGAGTTGTTTTTCAAGTTTCCTGCTCATTTGGTAGCCATACCAAGATGGTTTTGTCATTGCGCCAGTTTTTGTTTTGCATGTGATTTCAGTTGAATAAACCCTCATTTTCAAGTTCATTGTCCAGTTTCTTAGGATTTGTCATTTATTATTCCAAAACAATTGTCACAAAATCAGTGGTTCATTTGTCGAGTTTTCCATTCTCCCCTGATATTGTAAGAAAAATGTTTAGTTGTTAAGATAGGTTATTTAATGGGTCAGCGTGGTCTAATTACAGACTGCTACATTGGTTGTGTGCACAGTATAGTTGAGACAACTATACTGAAACAGGCAACTGATTATGCAGTCTAATACATTTTTATCAAATAACTGAACTTGGTTTGATTATTGAATTTAGTGGCTCTATCAATACACTCATTGAGAACGCGGAGGCGGAAGAGACACAGGCAACAAGGGGGCATGACTCTATTGATACACCCATTGAGAATGCTGAGGTGGAAGAACCACTAACAGCAAGCAGCGGGCGCGGTTCTTTCAGTATCAATACATTCACTGAGAATGCTGGAGTAGATGAAACACAGGAAACAGGCAGTGGGTATGACTCTATCGATATGACCCCTGAGAATGCTGAGTTGGAAGGGACGCGGGCAACAGGCAACAGGCATGACTCAGTGGATACTTACACTGAGAATGCTGAGTCTGCAGAGGCACAAGCAGCAGATAGTGGGCGTGGCTCTATCAATACATTCACTGGGAATGCTGTAGTGGATGAAACACAGACAACAAGCAGCGGGCATGACTCTATGGATACGTCATCTGAGAACGCTGAGGTGGAAGAGGCACAGGCCGCAGGCAGTGGGCTTGGTTGTGTCAATACATTCACTGAGAATGCTCAAATGGATGAAACACAGACAAGCAGCGGGTTTGTGTGCTATGATGTACGCCCTCTGAGGCGGACGCGACTGGATCTGGAATATGTGGAACAGCTGGAGCAGCTCAAGGTGGATAAGCTAGGATTGCAGAGGCAGATAGAGCAGGTCAAGGTGGATAAGCTAGAGCTGCTTGAGGAGAGGATGCAGGTGCAGGATTCTTTCATTAGACAGGAGAACAACATTAGATCTTTCTTAAAGGTACCTGCTTAACTGCTCTTTACTTTATGTCCTACAAACAAGTGACTCATACTAGCTGATGGAACTGCAGAGCTTATCTGAGCTTCCTGGCGTTACTTTTCCTCCATTTCCAGAGCTTTCATCAGCTATGTCATCTATTCTTGTAAGTATTGCTTACCTAAGTCCATAGGCAGCAATTGTAAGACTCCTTACATTTTTGCGTTATATTTTTTTCATGGTATAGGCCAAGTCGGGAACAGGAGAAACTCCTGGCATCAGTGGTGCTGTGGATGATCATGCAGTTTCTCCAGAACACAGTTGACACAGATCCTCAAGAGACCATGTCGTCCATGATGCTGCTAATCCTCAAGTGAATTCTTCAGAAGAGTATGTCTTCGATGCTGCAAATCCTCGGGCGGAATCTCCAGAAAGTCATGACTAAGGAATTTCATGGTTCAGTTCTCCTTTCCTTTTTTCACCATCTGCTCTCTTTCTGTTCTATCCTGGATTGAATTGCTGAACAATGTAGGATATATCAAGTTTTGCTTCGACTGTGGAGTAATGAATCTTAAGTTTTTCCTCATGTTTATGAGAAAATGCCGTTGTCCCTTTGATGAGTTGTGCCGTTTGGCTTCTGGTGCAAACACAAAATGAGTTGTTGGTTGGAGCGGGAGGCAAGTTCGTCTTGCCCAAGCCCAAACAGTGAAAGTATGCTTGAGGAGCCACCATGCGCTAAAAGAACAATTCTGGACTAGTGCGCGTTGCAAGGGATGATTGTTTCAATACCTGTACACACATATGTTCTTTTTTTTTGCGAATGGTGTACACACATATGTTCAGAGGAAAAGAGGAACGAAAAAGGCTAGACCTATCGAAATTGACAAATCTTGGCCAATTATTGTGCTCTATTTCATTGCAATGCTTTTATCATTTCTTGTCTTTTCAGGGATATGGTATCCCTTGACTTGCGGTTCCGGGTGACTGAATTTAAAGAAATTTTCACATATGTTTCTATGGAAAGTTTTTCCCTGAACTATTTATTCTATTGCAGGCATTTCGCACGTCTAACTAAGGATGATAACACTAGACCGGTTCGATCCCTTCCATTTGTAGGGAAATTAGTTTTCCTCTATCATCGTGACAGAGGTAGTCAGACATTTCGTTTGGTAAGAGTCTTCCTTGTTTTTTTTTCCTGCAGGGAGAAAGGAACTCATTTCAGATATGGGCTTCTGCCATATCCACATAAACCACATGTGATGTGAGCAAATATATACCAGATGACAGTGGCACAATCAAGGTTGCCGAGTGCAGACATGCATGAGAAAAGATTGACGCAGAGAGATTCCGAGATATCATTGCTCTCTTGGCAATCCGACTAGAGGACACGGCGAGGGTGCCATCACGGAGAATTTTCCTTCGTGTCCATAGAAAAGGAAGGGAGAATTTCCCGTCCATTTCAAAGTTCAAACTGCGCTGGGCGACAACAGATTTCGCACCAATCAGCGCGCGCATGCGCAGCTAGAAAACAGAGAAGGGCAAGCCTAAAACAGCATCTACATCTGCAATTGTTTTATCCCACGATTTGCACGGTTCCTTGATTGAGATGAATAGACTGACAGATGCGACTCAAACTTGTCCTGATTCACCGTGTCTCATTCAAAGATGGTGAAGTTTTGAAACAAGTTTTTAGAAGTCTGCTTATATCTTGCTAAGACAGTGACCAATCATAGTGGTTTTGTGTAAATTTTATTCGTGTTGTACGTGTAGCTGACTGAACCCCCTTGCCGAGGCCTAGAGACTTTGGATCAAACTGGACGACGCAAAACTTGCACGGTTGACAGTTTCCAGGAACAACGCGGTCACCGAAACCCCTGAAAGTTATGCTTAACTCCTTTGTCATTATCAAGAAAGGCACAAACTCTTCCGTAACAGATGGAACCCTGAACAACTCGATCGATCTCCCGCCCAATTGAAACCATCTGAAGTAAAGGCGGCGATTGAAACGCAACCGCGACCGGTGCAACAATTATTGCATGCGGTCGAAGCAGACGGTGGCGTAACGCTGCGAGCTGGCGAAGCGAACCGATTCGTTCTCGCCTCCGGCGTGTTGATGGCGACCGGTCGCAGGCGGTGATGGCTGGCGCCATAGACCCCTTGACCTCCTGCAAGCTGCAAGTGAGCTTGCACGAACACCGGTCTGGTGAAGCTGAGGTGCGCAGCCAGACACCTGAGTTCGGGCCGCAATGAAGGCGCCGCAGCTACGCAGGATCGCAAGTACACGGTGACACGTTTGGTATCTTTTCAAGGCAGATTCTATGGATCCACCTCGGCCTCCATGCGTACTTCGTCGCTGAGATACAAGGGGCGCGTTCGTCGTTTTGAAGTCTCTAAATTTTTTAGAAGCTCTAAACAAAGAAAATTTAGTACTAAATAAAGTCTACTGACAAAACTCTTTTACAGATAGGTATATCTTTACGAGACGAAACTAATAAGCCTAATTAAGCTATGATTTATTACAGTAATACTAATGTAACCATCGTCTAATCATGGCTTAACTACCCTCGTTAAATTCGTCTCGTGATTTAAACCGGAGGTTCTGCAGTTAATTTAGTAATTAAACTTTGTTTAAGACAATATTTTTTTAGACTCCTCTAAATTTTAGAGATACCAATGCCGAACGCGCCCAACGTTCCTGAGACGTATGGCTGTACGAAGATGCCAGTTTTGCTTAGTCAAATTATTTTAGCTTCGACTGACAAAGCATGTGGAAATGTTACTGTTGGACAGTGGATAAATAACTTCGCACTCGATAGAGTAAACGAAAGTGCTGATGTTACTACCTCGGCAGTTTTCCACTGTTGCCCCCATTTTCCTTGAGCGGTTACAGTTCCAAAACAAGCTTCTCGCCCCTGTTTCCAGCACTGAGATTTGTGGCAATCCATGCTAATCCGAGCAGGGCACGGCACACAGCATCCAAAGACCTCAGCTCCAGTAAAAACCGACGCTGCCGCTGAGCCAACTCCCGGGATCGGGAACTGGGAACTGCACTTCCAATCCTGGGATTTTGCACTTTGCTCTCGTTTTCAATGCGATTGAACGCTGATAGAGTGAAACGTGAGACGTGAGCGCCAAGAGTACTTGAGCAGTTCAGCTTCGGCAGTGAGCATGGGGCCGGGGACGACCTGCGCACGGTGCCCGAGGAAAATTTCGGCAACCTGCCAAATCCGGGCCGCAGCAGGGACGTGCCATGTGCCCATGTTTTTCCCAATCTTCTTCTCCAGCTGCGCCTGACTGCGCTGCTGCCCACAAGAGGACCCGAGTGACGGCGAGGCGAGGTGAAGGTTTTTGGAAAGAAACGCGCGGCCGCATCTGTCAGAGTGATCACACAACCGAATGGCGAATCAAGCGGGCACACAACCGAATGGAGGAGAATCGGGCAAATGATGACAGGATAACGCGACGCGGAGATGTGGTGTACTGGCCAGATTAGGTGGAAGTGAAGCCATGAATTGCTTGCACTTTGCAGGTCCCGAACGCATGGTCCCATGGGGAACTTAACTGCCCTTTCGTTCGCTCCGCGCACAATAGTGGCAGACAAGGAAACGTTATAGATCCGATCATGAACCCTCCTCCATCTTGGTATAATCATCTGCGAGGCACGAAAAAGAAAAAAAGCGGAAGACGGATTCGGTTGAGAAAATAAAGAACTGTATGTTTGTACGCAGGAAAAAAAAAAGACAGAGTTGTATACGTTTGGGTTTAAAATTCGCAGCGTGTCGCCGTGAATTTGTTTTTCTTTTTTGTTTGAGAAACGTGAGGGGAGGGAGAGTCTTTGACGTCCGCGTGTCCCGGTCGATATAAACCCCTGGACCCAAACTACCACGAGAAGAAGGGCAGGGACAGAGCGACCGAGCGCGCAAGCAACCGCGGTGACATCACCAGCACAGCGCGGCGCAGGCAGGCAGGCAAGCCCGCCCAAAGCCGTCTCTCTAGAGCTTGCTCTGTTGTCGGCAGCTCGGCTGCACGCACGACACAGACGCAAGAAGAAGAGCAAGATGATGCTCGCGTACATGGACCGGGCCGCGGCGGCCGCGGAGCCGGAGGACGCCGGCGAGCCGGTGACCGTGGCGGCGGCGGAC
>LAPY01000552.1:136272-153496 GCA_000970635.1 Eragrostis tef
ACGCGGCGCGCGCGCTCGAAACAGGGTGTTTTGCTGCTGGGGAGAGAGAGGGAGAAAGGGGGAAACGGGGGACGAGCGCGCGCGGCAGGATTGAAGAAGTGCCGGCTGCGTGGTCCCGTTTCGGCTGGGTCTGGGACGCGCTTGCGGAGCAGTTTGAGGTGCGGTGCGCGGGCGCACGCGCACGAGAGAGAGGCGGGGGCTGCGAGCGCGTGACGTGAGGTAGGTGAAACCGAAAGAAAGGGGTACAGATCGCGGGCTGGCTGGGCCGGCACCATTCGCGGGTTGGTCCAGAGGGGAGGAAGAAGATAAGAATGGGGCCAGGTGGGCTGGATCGAGGCCGATTCAAATTTGCCCCAGGATTGTGATGGGAAGCCGAGTACCACGGAATAGTAGTACTTCTGGTGCGTCCTGTTCAACGACGGGAAGCCGAGTACCAGCTTCAAGGTGGACGGAGGCGAAGTGCCCAAGACCGCCATGCATCCAGGATGCTTCAGTGGCAACAATGACGACTGCATGGGTCCCAAGAATGGTGCCATTTCAACCAACATGGTTACATCGAAGCTGCTGGCTGCCCTTCTTCTCGCATTAGCTTGTGCCTTTGCTCTGTGAGTTTGAGCAGCGATTTTTTTTTCTTTTCTTTTGCGCCATTATATTGCTTTGTGAGAACAAGTAGAATTCATTCCCTTTGCGCTGCCACAGTATCTTTTGTTAATTGAGCGCGTAAACTTTGTCGGGACTAAAGATCCCTGTTTACTCATTTGATGAGATTCTTAAAAGAAATGCCCCGGTGGAGCTCTTTCTCAAAACTAGTACGAACCCAAAGCAGTGTGTTGATTAAAATTATTTATTTCCTATCCCTGGGCCTGGTCCGGCCCATTCGGCCCTGATTCAGTCCTCCCGTGCAGTTCGGATCGAAACATCCCGCTAGTCGCTAGAGTCGCCGGACAGCGCCGCCACTCGAGAAAGGAAGAAAGCAGAACGCCGGCGACGATGACAGTTCATCAATACGGCCATGCGCACTCGTCTTTCCCATCGCCGTTAGGAGCCCGCGTCATGTGGAATTAGTAGTCTCCATTGTGTGCGCTGATCACGCGCAGCATCAGGGAACAAGGTCATGCTCCTGCATTGTCTTTTCTCTTTTCTTCCTGCTAAGCCGGCGTCAGTTGTTCTAGCGATGAGGTTTGCTCGTTTTGATCGATCACATTAAGGCTTAAGTGTTGAACCGGGCTGGATGGGGCAGGGGCTGGGCCAGGCCCGCGACTAAAGAAAATAGAAAACTTATTTAATAGCTAGACTGCTTTGAGATCCGTGTTAATTTTGAGAAAAAGCTCCACCAGAACAGTTTTCTTAAAAGTTTGCTGTGATCAAAAGAGGATTTAGAACAATCAATTTGCCTCTCAAAAACATTATAAGTGCTGATTTGGAAGCTCCGTTGTTTATGGATGATCAATACGAAAATATGAATAGAGCATAGGTGAGAGCACTTTTTTTTGAGGTTGCATTGTGGAAATGTGAAAACTATAATTTACACAGGATGCCTCGTCAACAACCTTCGCATCTTGCCAATCTTGTTTGAATGTGTGTCACCAACGGAATCAAATAGCGATGTACATAGGCTCCAGAAGAACCAAAAAGAAAAAGAAAAAAGAAAAAAGAAAAGAAAAGAAACGGGATATCCTGCGGTCGATGATGGCTAGATAAAGTGTCGGTGCTACTGCTAGGCATTTCTCTAACAGGTAATCTGCATGGATTAAGTCATCTCATTTTCAAAGTAGGACAATGTTTGAGCGCTCACAGACCAAACACTCTACCATACATGCATGCAAATTATAAATGAACAAAACTAAAATATTTGGTGCACGATGACTTGTGTGACACCACGCAAATTCATAACACTGAGTCTATGCATATGCCTTCATCCTCTAACAACTACCATTGTCCTCCTCCTGATCCAGCTGCATTGCCATTACTATTTTTAAATCCATGTTGTGTCATTGGTCACTGCCCTCCCTTTGTAGCGCCACCGACTGGTGCTCCTCCATGGTGATCACCTATCACTCCATGTTGTTGCATGATACCAAAGTCATTCGGCAGCAGCACATCCATCTCGTTGTCGCCACTATTAGTCATTGGCCCATAGAAGTCATTGCTCTGATTGTCGAAAAGCCCTCCTCCGAATATGTCCATGAATGACGGTGTCGTCGGCATGGCAGCTACAGGAGTCAACATCGGTGCTGGTGCTAGGATGGACACTGGCGGCGGAGGTGTGAAGGGAAGTGAGAGGCGGGGGAGCTCAAAGTCACCGGTAGGCTTGAAAGTCGGGAGGATGCTGGGAAGGCCTGTCGAGCTTGAGGGTGGCGTTGCGGAGGAGGAGGAGGAGGAGGAAGAAGAAGATCGCTTATTCTTGGGGCGTCCACCGCCTGCGGGGATGTTGCGGAGGGACCCGCCTTGGGTCCAATAGCGACGACATGCTTTGCAGAAGTAGCGTGGCTGCAACACACTGTAGTTGTTGTAGTAGCAGAACTTGGTGTTGCTCGACTTGCAGCGCGGGCACTTGAGCGCCTCCACAAGCTGTGGCCGGGGGTTACACTCCCTGTCACCACCCGCCACCTGTTGTTGCCATCATGACTTCCTTTCTTCCTTTGATAGTGCCGCCATGCTCATTAGATCCTGCATGCATCCCACCGGCCAATGTTGAACATATGGTAGTGATAACACATATATAGAGATCTCTATTTATGATTTGAACATTGGCCGGTTGTAATGTTACAAACCATATGTAACAAGCACATGAAAAATAATAGCTATCACTACCATATGTTCAAATCGAATAAATATCATCTCTCTCCTTGACATCATAAGTAAATTTATCGTGAAATGGAACCATTAGTATTTACAAGCCATAGCAAAAGATGTTATTCCCATATATGACCCATGTGTCTTAGTAAACCCCACCCATCTGACAGTTGCATATACAACATTATGCAAAATTTTAATGGAGACTAATAAATTATTTCTACAAAAGTTCCTAATTGAATAATACCGCTAGAGTGTTGTAAAACAATACTATTATGCACAGTTAAAATCATCTAAATTTGGTTTAATCATACTCCTAGTGTTGCATATACGAAAGCTAATACAATACACATGAGGAATTAATACTGGGAATTTCTGATTTACATGTTCTAGAAAACTCCTTCCATTTCAATCGATGCATATTAACCCTCAGATCACATTCCAACGATAGATCATCTTCTTCCTCCCACACACGGGCAAGCACCCCGCCCTACCGTTACACTTCCTCTGTTCTGCCATTTATCCCCCATTAATCCGAGGTAGGTCGTCATAGAAATTTCTCATCTTTCAAGCAAAACTGAGATGTAGGATGTGATTAATATTTGGTAGGAAGCACTAGCTTAAACAAAGGAAACACTGATCCATCCATGGTTTGTAAATACTAATGGTTTGCAAAAGATGTTAATCACATATGATGGAGAATACATGGAGGAGGATGGGGAAAAAATCAAGGTATAGCGAAGTTATGTGTGAGGTCGGCCGAGATGTGCAATTGTGCATAGTCTTTCGTTCATTGAATCATCGGTTCAAGCAGGTCAGCAACCGGAATGACAGATTCCTCTCTATCTCTAAAAGGAATCACGAATTCATTCTCCCTCGTTCGGCCATTAGACATCACAAATCCGAGCTCACCCCTATTGCTGGAAGCGGCACGATAAAATTTAAGTTGAAATCAACAAGAGTGAAGGTCCCTTAGGTAAAATCAAATATGACCCTTACTGTGCCTTCCCATACCGGGTTCTTCACCGCTGCATACATGGTAACACTGATGTTCTACAAATTTCCACATGCATAGTACGTTCTGGGTCTCTTTAATCCTAGCTAAGATATAGTATGCACAACATGCATGAAGTAAAGACTTATGCGAGAGATCCATCCATCTATTCAGTACACCCGGAATAAGACGACTAAAATAGCCATATATAGATCCACTGTCTAAGGAGCTACCTCGCTCAGTAAAGCACCGAGGAGCATATTTGACGAAGCTAAAGAGTTGATGAGATTACCTAATGGTGTTGGTGATGGTGCTGGTGTTGGTGAGCGGACACGGTGTTGTTGTTGGCCTGCTTGGAGTCCATGGATCCACACCAAGCTTAATCCCTAGTTCACCATCAAAGGAAAAAGGATAGCAAAGATGTTGAGATACTAAAAAGTGATCCATGGATCAATTGAACTTGTGGATGATCGCAAGAACGACATATCTATCATATATGAAGAGGAGAGCTTACTTAGATTACTGTACAACTGATTCTGATCACCTCCCTCTCGTAGCGCAAAAGGATAGCAAAGATGATCAGATACTAAAAATTGATCCATGGATCAATCGAACTTGTGGATAGACGGATCAAAAGAACAACATATGTATCATATATGAAGAGGAGAGCTTACCTAGATTACTGTAGTACAACTGATTCTGATCACCTCCCTCCTGTAGCGGCTCTCCTACTATGCTATGTTATGCTATGATGTCTGTCTGGACTGGCTTCTAATCAGATGGTATGAGGTCTAGAGAGAAATGAAGGGAAAAGTATGAGTGATGAAAAGCATGGTGCGGGCGAAGGACTGAGGAGGTAAAATGAAAACGGTCCTAGCTGGTTTTCCGTGGAAGCAAATGGCTCTTTCTCGTGTCGCATGTTGCTCTCTCCAACGCGCGCATCAAGTGTTGGTCATGCATTCATGGACCGCTTCTAGAGAGAATGAGATGCATGTTCCCACTGTGCTGTTAAACAGAAACGGAAAGAAAAGAAACGTTGACAGAGTAATCCCAACTCATAAACTTCTACTACAAGCCTCTCGAGGGAACATTTTCTTGATTGTGTTTGCGAGTTCTGTTTTGCTTATTTTCTTCTCCTTTATTTTAACTCAACTATGTTCATCGTTAGCCTTCTCTGCTAATTCTGTTGTGTTTATCTACACTTAACAAGGATTAATGAAAAATATGTTTTTCACTGATTGTATCCATTCATCAAATTTTTAAAGGTAATATTTTTGAGTTTTGTCTATATATGAACGACTGAGCTAGCATTCCGCACAACGCCAAGAGGCCCACCGGCAGTCCACAACAACCGCATGGACCCCAATCTAGAGAGACCGAGATGCATGTGCCTATTGTGATGTTAGCAAAACGATAAAAGAAAACAGAAACAGAAAGAAAAAGAAACGTAGATAGATGTTGACAGAGTAATTCCAACTCCTCACCTTCTACTGTAAGCCTCTCTTTTCCGTTTTCTAGCAAAACCTTTATCTTTTCTGTGTTTGCGAATAATGTCTTGCTTGTTTTATTCTCTCTTTTATTTTATCTTTATTATGTTTATCATTAGCCTCCTATGCTAATAATCTGGTTGTGTTCATCTACACCCAACGAATCTAAACATATGTTTCCCACTGATTGTGTTTATTTTTTAATTTTTTAAGGTAACATTTCTTCTTCTTTTTTGAGAACAACCCATACAGCGCCAACAGGCCCACCGGAAGTCAACGGCAGCGCGCAATCCTGAACCCACAGGCTCGGGCCTTACATCCGGGCCCAATAACCACGAGAGCCCAACCCATTCCAACGCCGTCCCACACACACCGTTTGAGCGGGAACCCAATAAAAAAATACCGCGACGGGAACCGCCGCCCCGCGCGCCCTCGCCTCGCCCGCCGCCTCCTTCCCCTGCAAGCTTCCCATTCCAAATTTCCAATACCTCCAAGAGCCCTCACGCGCCGCACGCGGCACGCCTCAGCTCCCTTCCTCCCTCCGCTCCCCGCGATGCCGCACCTCCGCTCCCGCGCCAAGGCCGGGGGCCCCTCCTCCGCCGCCGCCCCTCCGTCGCCGCCGCCGGCGGCTGGCGTCCCATCGGGGACACCCGCGCCGTCCCCGTCTTGCTTGTTTTATTCTCTCTTTTATTTTATCTTTATTATGTTTATCATTAGCCTCCTATGCTAATAATCTGGTTGTGTTCATCTACACCCAACGAATCTAAACATATGTTTCCCACTGATTGTGTTTATTTTTTAATTTTTTAAGGTAACATTTCTTCTTCTTTTTTGAGAACAACCCATACAGCGCCAACAGGCCCACCGGAAGTCAACGGCAGCGCGCAATCCTGAACCCACAGGCTCGGGCCTTACATCCGGGCCCAATAACCACGAGAGCCCAACCCATTCCAACGCCGTCCCACACACACCGTTTGAGCGGGAACCCAATAAAAAAATACCGCGACGGGAACCGCCGCCCCGCGCGCCCTCGCCTCGCCCGCCGCCTCCTTCCCCTGCAAGCTTCCCATTCCAAATTTCCAATACCTCCAAGAGCCCTCACGCGCCGCACGCGGCACGCCTCAGCTCCCTTCCTCCCTCCGCTCCCCGCGATGCCGCACCTCCGCTCCCGCGCCAAGGCCGGGGGCCCCTCCTCCGCCGCCGCCCCTCCGTCGCCGCCGCCGGCGGCTGGCGTCCCGTCGGGGACACCCGCGCCGTCCCCGACAACATCCCTCGGTCTCGGCCTCGGCGCCGCCTCCCCGGACGACGTTGCGGGGTCCCTCAAGTCCCCAGCCGCGGCGCCGCCCCGTCGCAGCCTGCGCCTCGCGGGCGCGAGCCCGGCTGCCCCCACGGCGGAGCCCTCCGCGCGGGATGGCGGTTCCTCTGGCTCCGGGGCCGGGTCTGGCCGGAGCGGTAACAGGAGGGGGAGGGGGAGGGGAAGGGGCAGGGCTCGAGTGTCCGCCTCCCCTGCTGCATCGCCGATTGCCGGGGACTCCGGCAGCCGTTCATGAGCCTGCGATCCGGGTCGCGGGTCGCGAAGCGGCAGGTGGAGACGGGCGCTCAGGTGGATGGGGAGACGGGTGCTGGATTGGGTGGAGGGGTTGGGGATGGAGGCCAGGTGCATGATGAAATGCTGCAGCGAGACGCTGCAATCAGCGCGAAGCGGTGCAAGCGAGTATTGGTTGGTGGAATTGAGACGGATTATGTGGCTGATTCCGAGAGCGATTCTGATGAAGATTGCGTAACGCAGGGGGAGGTTTGCACTAGGCTGCAATTATCCATTGGTCCAAGTGTGGTGGAACCAATAATGGTTCCAGATTCCAAGAGCGATTCTGGTGATGATGCTGGGGGAGGTAGGGATGATCCAGCTGGTACAGGCAAGGAGGACATTGGCGATGGTGTTAGCATGAAAAATGATTTCCTGAATGGGGAGGTTGGGCACATGTACAATTTCTTGGGGACATCAGTTGGTGTAGCTATAGAGCAAGCAGCATCTCCTGTAGGAAGCCCTTCACGTCCTGAAATGGATATGCAGGCCGATATGTATTTCAAAGAAGAGTTGAGAAGATATGATTCTAGAGATAGAGGCAAAGGAAAAGGGAAGCTAGTTTTGGAGGACAATGATTCTGGTGCTGGTGCTAGTGTGGGCACTCTAGATGGTACCAGGACCCAAAAATATAGTCCTGACAGTAAAGGAAAGGGCAAGATGGTTGTAGAAGATAGTTTATCATCTTTGAGCTCAAGTGAAGATGAGATGGATTTTGATGCTGTGGAGTCTAAAGAAATTCAGAGCAACTCTGTTTCGGCCTCTGCTTCTAAGGAGCCACTCCGCAGGCAAGCAGCAAGAGAGAGGGCTATTAAGCTGGCCCCTAAATTTGCATTCTTCAAAGCAGATGAAGATGAACATAGTGAATACGATGAAGAAGAAGAATTAGAGCCTGCTGCTGACCCTCAGGACTGGCCAGGTCCATTTTCCACTGCAGCAAAGATATATGAAGATAGAGATGCTAAATTGAGAGCTCGAGAGTCTAGTTCTTCTAAGTTGAAAAAGTCTGCTAACAAGGCCATTCTTTGGGCGCCTTCAAATGATAGAAAAGGTCCACTACGGTCTGCTCCATCACTTACAGATTTGTGCTTAAACACTCTTGCGGATCATGCTGAAGGTATTGAATCACTTGGAGGTATTCCAGAAGAGCTAAAACACAGACTCTTAAAGATGCTATGTCGTTCCAGGAAGATGAATACCCATCTTCTCAATGAACTTTGGTGTGACAGTCCTACAGAACTGCAGCTTAGTGAGTGCTCATGGTTGAGTGAGGATGATTTTGAGAAAACTTTTGGAAAATGCAGGACAGAAAACTTGCAGGTACCATATTTTGTGCTTTATGCAGTTTCTTATTATGATCACAGTATTTACACCTTTTACTATGCCTTTATTATGTTCAGTTTGAGGACTCATTCAGTGTTTGTCTTAATGTAGGTTCTGCAGCTCGACATATCTGGACGATGCTTGCCTGACTACATATTGCGTACTACCTTAGCCAAGGTTCCTAACTGCATGCCCCTGTTGACAAAAATATCTCTCAAGGGAAATTATCGTCTTTCTGATAATGGTTTAGAAACATTAATCTCCGCGGCACCTTCTCTAAATGTGCTTAATTTGTCTGAATGTTCTCTTCTTACTTCATCTGGAATCGAGATTCTTGCTGACAAGTTACATTCTGTACTGAGAGACCTGTATATTGATGACTGCATAAACGTGGATGCTATGATGATTCTTCCTGCCCTACAAAAGATTCAGCATCTAGAGGTGCTGTCAATGTCTGGAATACAATCTGTCTGCGACAAGTTTGTGAATGAGCTCATTCCTGTTCATGGTTCAAATATAAGGGAGTTAGCATTTGCTGGTTGCTTGTAAGTCTTCACGATCTCATAATCACAGCGCTATTTTCTTTATTGTAGGAGCTGTTGCATAATTGTCTTCTCTCCAATTTATCTTGCTTGCTGTTAGGACAAGCTATGTAGTGCAAACGTGTATTAAACAGTTTGTCCTGACATTTAGTAAAAGCATCTGAAGGTAATATATTATTATTTGCATCCAACACCCATGTGATTTAATACTATTCCTATAGGAGCCTAGCACTTGTTTAATTAGCTGATGTGGAACCAGTACTTTGTCAATATAAATACAAGTACAGAGTAGAAGCTGCTTGTGCTGATATAACTAGGTCTACTTCGAGGATTTTCTTTTTACCTTCTTTGATCCCAACGAGAAACAAATGTGAAATGCTGCTTGTGTTGTTTGTAGCACTCTTCTAGTGAAATTAATGCTTGCTTGTGTATACACATGTGCATTCATAGTGGGGCATGTCATTTTAGGTATGATTTTTGTTTTTTGATTTTGTGTTATTGTTGAGACATGTTTCCATGCTCCTAATATCCTTGCTGGCTTTTCTTTTCCTTTTTACTAGTGACCCGTAGACCATTTCTGATTCTTATTGGAATAACAGGGACCCATTTTATTTTATCTCCATATTTGACTGCAAATGGTTAAGAAACTCTTTTTCCTGATCATCTAAACAAAATTATGGTTGTATGACTAATCATGTCTCTTAAGGAAAAATTGACATGATTTTACAGATACAGAGAAATGATATGGCGCTGGATTTCTGATTTCCTATTCTTGTATTGTCTAAATGTAGGAAACTTACCTCGTCTTCTATCAAAACCATTGGGCAGAACTGTCCACATTTATCTTCTCTAGACCTTCGCAATTTGAATAGGTTGCGTGACTCAGCTATGAGGCATCTTCGTAATGGTTGTCGACAAATAAAGAAATTAAAGCTTCAAAGAAACTCATTCAGGTATTTCCCTTCTCTTTGTTTTTCCAACTTTGAAAGGCTTATCAAGCAGGATTAAGTATTGCGGAAATACTCATGTATGTTATATTAATTTTCATTTGTATCACTGTATCTTTAATGCTTCCAGAATTTGATGGTGGAGAACGATTGTCAAGTATGCATGAATTAGCTTGTATCTATCTATTATTACTTCTCCTTCTTAATATTAATATTCCAAGGGCAATCCTACACTGCAGTTGATGGTGGTCTACAATATTTACCATACACGTCTAATTGTCAAGCAATAGTATCAGTTTTGCTGGTTTAAATGAGCTATGTAGAGCTAATGCTTTTTCCTAGCATTGTGTGAGTGAATTAGGGTAGGTCAACAATTGCATCACGGCTGCATTAAACAACCAGAGATGATAAATTACATTGGAAAAAGGAAAGCAAAACACTATTGTAGAACCCTGACTGGTTTCTATTCTCCTAAATGGGTCATGGAGGTTGAAATCTGCAAGGTTTAGGGAACACTTTTGTCATTGTAGTAGGATGATATTTGTTGATTCCTTTTGTGATACTCTTATTTTGTGTTCATCAACACATGCTCTGTCTGTTATATTGACTTGATCTGTGTTACAGTGATGAAGCTCTGTCTCAATATTTGGAAGAATCTGGGGGATGCCTTACTGAGTTAATGCTAAACAATGTCGAGAAGGTACTGTCTCATTCTTCTTTTGTCTGCTTGATGTATTATAATTGCTGATACAATACATTATCATGGGTTAATGTCCTGGGATGGGCACTCTTTAATCCTTTTCCCTTCTGAACAAGGGGCCATATGGAAGGTCTAGACTCTAGAGCGCATATATCTGGAAACAGATGTTTATGGTTTGTTCCATTTATTATAACATAGGTTGCACTAATAATGATGTGTGGAACCGACATGACATAACATGAATGTGAGATATAGATTAATATTTGTCATCATGTCACTAATACAACGATGATGTTGGGCAAACGAGAAATTAGGAGTGGGTTAGGGATTGGGAAATAAACAGAGCATTGCAAAGGGCAGCGAGCAAGCCTCCGGGAAACAAACAACAAATATTTGTATGTAGGTCAGGGTGAGAGAACAGGTAACGGGGATCACACTGGTTTAATGAGGGGAAGGGAATTGCATTTACACAGCCAGATGATCAATTTTACTCGAGCTGGAATTTAAGAGTAATTGGGAATGTTGGAGCATTTTAAATTGTTTGGCGTAACCACATAACTTTGTTGCAAACTTATTTAATGGGTAGAGGAGCACTGCATTTACACACCCAGATAAGCTGTTTAATTTGAGCTGGAACTTGAGAGTAATAGGGATGTTGGAACATTAATATTGTTTGATGAAGCCATATAACTTTGTTGGGGCTATAGAGAGTATAAACAAACTGTATATCTACTTGGCAAATGTTACTCTTCCGGGTTATTAATCGGTGATGCCAGGACACCATTTTTAGCTAAATAATGAACTAAGAATGTTGCCCTAAATCCTAATGTCATCAGTTAAAACCGGAGAGTATATTCTACATACATTGCCCACTTAAGTTTGCTAAGAGATACCTGACTTGCTGAATTGGCTTATGAAATTACTGCTGGTGTTGTTTTCAGCTATCTCCTTGACCATTTTCAGGATGCCTTTTAGCTATTTCACATTTGATCAATTTGCCGTGCATAACTGGCTTTCATTTCTATTTCATTTAGGCTGGAGACCTTACTGCTCTTGCAATTGCTAGCAAATGCTCTGTTCGCTTGGAGGTTCTGGATCTTTCCTTTTGCCGTGAACTGACAAATGAAGCTCTGGGGTTGGTTGTTGACAGCTGCTCATCATTAAGGGTTCTCAAACTATTTGGATGTACCCAGGTATGATGTTTTTCCTACCGTGCAACAAATACACTGTCTTCATTTATGTACACATCTTTTGTGTATGTTCTCTTTATGGTAGCAGCTGTATGGAGAAGGAACACAGTTTACATTCAGCTTGTACAATTCAGTTCATTGGTCGAGTCATGACAGCATCAGTTGTTTCAGACAACGAAAACCATACTTATTGTGAATCATTTCCTTGCAGCTCTCCGATATTTTCCTCAAGGGTCACTCAAACAGATTGGTCAAAATTGTCGGGTTGGAAGGGAACATACTGGACCAAATGGATAGCCATTAGTTTTGAGGGGAATAAAGCTGCATTCCCCTTACCATTCAGGTTTCTTGTTTAGGACTTAGGAGCCATGACATCAAGGTCCTGAAGGTGACTGCAGTTGTCAATGGAAGGAAACTTTCCCGTCGTACCCTTCTGAAATCAGTTGGTGGCGAACTATTTTAAACTGCTATTTTTTTTTGTTTCAGTCAAGTTAAAACATTTGAAAATTTGCTTCTGCATTATGCAAACTATTGAAAGTTTTTTTTTTTTGGTGTGTGTGTGTCAACTATGGTTACAAGCGACATTGCGATCAGTTCTGTTTCAGGGGTGCTGGTGATCAGTGCGTTAGTAAAACAAAGGGCTGTCAATGAGCCGAGCTCGAGCGAGCTCAGGTGCTTTAAGCTCGAGTTCGTCACATTCTTGAGCCGAGCTCGAGCGAGACCAGGTTGCTGGCCGAGTTTACAATCAAGCTCGGACTCGGCTCAAGGAAAGCTCGGCGAACCTCGAATTCAGCTCGACAAAGCTCGGATACAGCATATCCATGGCGTCGGGCGACTATAGGATGACGGAAGCTCGCGGGCTCGATAGGGAGAGGTGCTGGGGGCAGCGGAGGAGATGGCAACGTAGGGTCGTTGCAACAGCAGCTTGGCCTGGGGCACGAGAAAGCAGATCAGGTCCTCGGGAGAGAAGAGAAGATCTGGAGGGAAATGAGCTGAACTTTGCTTGGGCATGGCGAAGATGGCGGCGCTGCGTTTGGGTTTGGCTGGGGACGAGCCTACGAGAAGGAATTTTGTTGTTGGGTTGCTCCTTTGCGTGATTAGGCCTTGGGCCCAAAAACTTAGATGAACTTACGGTAGGAGCAGCAATGCTGCAAGATAAACGGAAACTCGTCCAAGATAAATCACGCACGAGCCTAAACGAGCTTTTCGAGTTCGCTTGTTAAAAGCTCGCGACTGAAATGAGCTCGAACTCGGCTTGCCTTTTTGACGAATCGTGTATGTGACAAGCCGACCTCGAGTAGCTCGTGAGCCTCGAGCTTTTTTGACAGTCCCTAGTCCCGGCACTGTTTCCGGTCACTGTTTTTTTTCAAGTTCGCTCTTTTGTTCTGATCAGTGGTGCAGGATGGCTGGGCAGCATTTAGTTGCATTTTATATAACGCCTCGTTTTGCATAGTGGTCACTTGTTCGAGTTGTTTGATTTTTTTGTGTTATTTTTAGCCCTTTTGTACAATTTTCTTTACAGCAATTTCAAACAGATTTCCTGTTAGCCAAAAGGCACCGAAAATTGCTCCCACTGACTTGTTTTTTTTCGCTTCCCGCATTTCTACAACCAAACGACAAAACCCTCTGTAGATCCATTTTTTCCTCCCCTCTTGATGAAGCAATTTCTTTGCAACGGGGGTAGCCAAATTTAGGCGAGGGAATCTAGGTGGAGGTTCACATTTTGAGGATATAGATAGACAAATTCAGGAAGTCTGTTGGAGATGTGCGAGCTTCAAAATATAAAATTTTAAGCTTAGATATAACGTTATCAATTAAAAACCGGAGGAAACAACTTTTACCGCCAATCTAGCTAGTATGTCCACACATGTTTGCAAGTAACACGCCTGCTGTGCGCATACCTTTCTGGGTATGGTTCTTTTTTAAAAAAAAAATCTCTTGATTTGTACATTTATAGGAGTATTTTTTTGTTTTTGAGCACAGAAACCTTAATTAGATCATGAGAATGTATTATGGAACCTTCTCTAAAAAAATACTATATATTTTAAACCCATTATGTTAAAACTCCATTATGTTTTAAATATCCTACCTCACACACACACACACACTTTGTGGTCTAGCGATAGCTACCCCACGTCATCCGACCCCTGCACTTTTCGATCTAACATCGGCCAGTCTCAGCTTATCAACTTCTTGTCGTGATCGGTACTCAATGCAGCTCCTCTACCTACCACAATTCCTTGTTCCCTTTATTCGATAGCAAACCGGCGTTGACCTGATCATTGTTGTTCTTTTTTTATATCAAATTTTCATTTGTCGTATAACACATTAATAAACTACTCTTTCCATTCTCATTTATTTGACGTTACGACATGTTGTGTAGTTCATTTTTGAACCACATATTCTGTCCTAACGCCAAATATATGAAAACGGATGAGGAGTATCGTTCTCCACCAACCTAGTATAATTGTGGCCAAAGTAGTTATCATCAATGCTCCTTCATCACCCCTCCATACTTTCAGACCTCCCTATCCCTCATGTCCCTCACACCACTTCACTTCTCGGTCACCATCTTCTTTCCCATGTAAGCGGCCAGCAGTTATATGAAATGTGGTTTGCGCATTTGTTTTCATGGAAGACAACCCGCGTCCTTGCATCAGATTGCTGCCAATAAGTCATTATCGTCCGCTGTTCTGCCATCTTTCAGTGTATCGTCATACTTGTATAATCACCTCTCTCCTACTCTAGAATTTACGACCTTAATCCTAACTAGTGATCTAACTTGCAGGATGAAATTGCCTTGGTTTCTACAAAAAAATCACATGAACGTGAAATAATAAGTCTTTTTGCGAACGTGATATCATAATAAGTCTAAAAAGGGCAACGAAGCAACGGGCGTTTCTTTAGGAATATGCTGTAAAGGAAAATTCACTCTGTTCCAAAAGAAAAATAGGTGCGATATGAATTCATAATAGGATCGATGAACCTTGTTGTAAGCCGAATGCAGCTTGGCTGGTTAGGTTTGTTTTAATAGAACAGATCTACCTAGAATTTGATCAATCTCTGAATCTACAAGTGCTCGCATCTACGGATAGCTAATTCTTCTTTCAGTATTAAAAAACATGCACTACAACAGGAATATTTGTGATGGCTTTTGTCAATCTCAAGTTCTCGATACTTCCTATACCTCAGTTTACGTTCAAAGAGTCAGCACCCACGGTCTACCTCCAGAGACTTTAGGGGACGCGTCGTTGGAGGTCCAGCATAATCTCCACCTGGCAGCCGTCTGGGTCCGGGACACCTGTGGACTGCGCCAACTGGTAACTGAATTGTTCTTTTTCTCCCCCGACCAACCAACCGATTTGTATGCTTCTGCACCGCCAGACGTAGCGATAGCGCAGTGTGCGATGGACATAGGCATGCCGTCTGATGGAACTGCTCTACCATCGTACGTCTCACACATCAAGCATATTAGATAGTTAGAAATGATTAAATCTTTTGGCTGCTTTTCGTAGGACGGTGCCATCCTAGAATCCCCACACAGCATTGACAGCCCAACAAGCGCCACCCCTCCCGCATCCGACGGCCGCTGTCAAGGGCTCGCGACTGCAAGAGCCGTCGAGCGTTTCTTGTCCGGTCTGCATGGTCGAAGGGGTGATACATAGACGACGGGGTGTCCCTTGTGCCATGTTAATTGCAGGGATGCTAGGTAGCGTGAGACGTGGACGATGCCATGCAGATAATCAATCGATATTGGCAGGAGCTGCTTGTGGATGTGAGGATGGCTAAGGCTAAATTAATTAAGCTGTCGTTAGCATTTCTTATACATTTTCGTCCCATGGGATTGTGTGCCAAAGTATAATGCCTGTGCATTAGAGCCATCGTCGGGTTTCTTTGAGTTTTTTTTTAAGCAGAAGTAGCCAACAAAGATGGCAAGTGATAAAGATATAAAGTGGCTCTTGTGGATGGGGGTGATGTGTTGATATGGAAACATTGCTCAACATCTATATATCTCGCCTATATCTTTCTGCGAGTTCTTACACATTGCACGTGTCACTGAATAAAATTTTACTGAATTGTGGGTACTAGTGAAACTACCAAAGGAAAAACTGTATCCACATGTTTCACCGCTTATGTGCGGTGCCGTCAACTTAAAATTGACGATTTCAGTCGCAAAAAGAAAAAATGGACGATTTGATCGACTACACCAGCGCCGTCAACCGGCCTTGCTCATCGTGTGTAGGGGCACACGGCCGCCGAAACACCGGAAGCGCGTGCGTCCACGGTCAACCCGTAACTGACATCTTTGACGGCCGGTTTTATTCTACTGCTAATTATCACTACAGATATGCTTGCGACAGCAGGGACGCATGCAAGGAATTCGATTAAGTACCTATATCGTGGGACTGCACAAGAATTAGGACCTGCGAAACCAGGCAGGCGGCATCTGGGGACACTGTCATGTCAACCGGCGTGGACACGGTTCATTGGACCTCCAAGCGCAGGTCACTAGGGATAGAGTGACGTTTGCGCGTCCCACACGTGGCCGTGAGAGAGGGTGCCAGTTATTATCGTGCATGTCGTGCGCACGGAGAAGCAAGGCCTAAACAAACAGTAGGAGGACTTGGATTAAGAAGTTAATTTCACCGTAATGACATCCGGCCCATGGCATCTATCGCCTAGATCCTCCGGTCTATGCAGTCCCTTTGTAGAACGCAATGACGACATTCCTCAATGGCGCAGTCCTTCCCAGTCTATAAATACCGGCGTCTGGCCTCGCTTCTTCTTCATCCCAGTCCACTGTTCACCAGACATCACCTCTAAAGGTCAAGCGAAGAGAGTGTAGTGTCTGATGGTCTATGGACCCTGAAATGACAACTTTGTACCCCGCTGGCGTCCGTGTCCTGCTCGTCGATGACGACGTGAGGTTCCTCAAGGCCGCGTCCATGCTTCTGTCCCTCCTCAACTTCCAAGGTACATTCCGCTGTTTTGATGAATCGATTGCTTTCTTCGCGTTAGATCTGGATATGCTCCGTGGAGAGAGTGTTCTTTGGGAAGTTTTTGCGATTTGGAGGAATTTTTCGTGGCAGTCTGAAGCCAGATGACGTTAGACTACGTTCTTTTTTTCTTTCCTCTAACATGTTCTTGTCAATCTCACGTTTTCGTCCACAGTATGAAGTAGATCACGTTTTATGCCAAGTTTCCTCCCCTTTCTTTCTTGGGGAGACCGCTGATCTTCTTTCTTTCTTCAAGGTGAGTTTTCTTTCTGTATATGCCCTTGGAGAGATTCAAATCAAGTTTTCGCGCGCTCGCTCTCTTCGCGCCTTTTTTTGAATATCTCGATCGCGGTTAATCCTTCTTAGATATTATTATTATTCTACTATAGTTACCAACGCTGGATTTTGCATCCCTAACATTTTTTTTTACTTCAATCTTTTCCATGTGCAGCATATAATTTTTTTACGGTATAATTTTTGTGACTTCAATCTTTTCCATGTCTGACATAATTACCCCCTAGCACAGTCTCAAAAGTCACTCTCCTCCCTGCAGTTTCAACGTGCCAAAGCCTTAGCTCCGCCCTCAGGTTTCTCACCGCCGGAGACAAGTACAAGGAGATCGACGTCGTCCTCGCCGACGCCAAGAAGGCGACGACCTGCGGC